>WBMZ01017607.1:0-25788 GCA_013400975.1 Atrichornis clamosus | reverse complement strand
GCCCGGCCTCTTCCGGCGGCCCCGCCCGGACCGGCGCGGGGCGACTCCGCCTGACGGGCAGCGCTGGGCCGGGACTTGCTGTGTGATCCGGCTCGGGGTGTCCCGGCCCGGCTGTGTGATCCGGCTCGGAGTGCCCCGGCTCGGTGTGTCCCGGCGATGGCGGTGCCGGCGGCGGCGGAGGCGGTGCCGGGCCGGCAGCGGGCCCTGGCCGCTGGCTCGCCCGTGGACTACATGAGCATCACCAGCTTCCCGCGGCTGCCCGAGGAGGAGCCGAGCGGCGCGGCCGAGAGCGGCCTCCGCGCTCGCAAGGAGGAGGACGCGTTCCTGGGCGAGCAGGACACGGGTGAGGGGCGGCGGCAGAGCCCGCCCGCGGCCCCCGGCACCCCCCAGCCCCCGGCCCCACGCCCGGAGCAGAGCTCCCCGGGCTCCCGCCGTCCCTGTGCCCCGGCCCCGCGTTCACCCTGAGGGACGGAAGGCAGCCAGAGATCCAGGGATTCGGCACAGAGCATCCAGGGCAGCCTGGAATGTGCTCTCCCACAGCCAGCTTGGCCTTCCAGCCTGGACAGCTCGTGCATGGCCGCCTGGGATGCTCCTTGCGCATCCCTCCATCCTGGGATGCTCCATCCCTCCGGTATTCGGCTGGAATAAAGTCAGGTGACCCTTTGATCCATAAGAAAACCCTCTGCCTGTTTTTAACGGATTGTTTCCTTCTCCATAGTTGAGAGAAATGTTGTTTCTCCCCCGAGTCATGTTTCTTCAAGCAGCATTGCCCTTTTTCCCTGAGGTTGCTTCCCAGTCCAGGTGCGTGTCAGCCCCCAAGCACCCAGGCCCGTGTCTGCATAGCCTCAGGTGCCCCTTGCCCTCTGCTCTGTCCCCCTGTGCCCACAGGTGAAGCTCCCATTGCCTGTTCTTACCCTGTGCTCTCCTGGCCGTCGGGGCAAAGCTGCTGCGTGCAGGGAACAGCTCTCTTGGAAGCACAAGGCCTCTTGTCACACACCCAGAATCTGGTGCAGTTTTGGCCGTGCCACTGCCTGCAGATGGGGCAGCTGGAGTAGCTGCTGCTCTCCTGATACTTGTTGCCAGCAGCTCCGGTCTCTGCTGTCCCCTCTGCAGCAGCTCCAGAGCTGAGGTGGCCCTCGTTCTTCAAAACATTGGTTCCCCTGTGAAGCCACGTCTCCTTCATGGCCCCTGCAGAAGCCAAGTGGGGTTTGGTAGCTTCTCTTTCAAAGCATGGACAGTGGTGGTGGGACAGGCACCTGTGCAGGCTGCTCCGTGTTCCCAGTGCTCCTGACTGACCCCTTCCAGCCACTCCTGTCCCCAAACCATGACCCTGCTGTCCCCATGCAACACCAGTGGTCACAAAGACTAAAAGTGGGATGTCTGTGGTGGAGAACAGATGTACTTCTTCATGGTAGGAGGGCTGTGATCTACTTTCTTCCACAGTTGCTTCTGGGTATTCATGTCCCCTGTGCTGAGCTGTCACCAGAGCAGAGGGATGGTATGCTGGAGGGATTGGGCAGAGGAGCCCAGCTCATTCCTTGCTGTTTCCCCACAGGTGGGGCTGGAGCCTCGCTGGGATGTGCCAGGGGCTGTTTGTGACATCCCTCCCCAATGGCAGCCCCTGCCAGGCCAGTGGTGGCCCCTACCGAGGCTACCAGGCAGTCCTTCCCCTCAGTCCAGCTTGCTTAGACCAGATGAGCTGGTGAGGGGATCAGTGTGTGCTCAGAGGCTCAGGCTGGGAAAGCTGAACCTTCCCCAGTCCCACTCCTAAACCACCACAGCATGAATGAGATTAAATTCACCCTGAGGGGATTCCCTGTCTGTGGGAGTTTATTCCTGGTTGCAGCATCACTGAAATTAAAACTACCCTCCCTCTCTGGCCCCAGGAGAGCTGCAGCCAGGTGGTGTTAATGCCATGGCAAGGACTGGGCTGGCAGTGCCCAGGGCAATACCACCTGCCAGAGCACAAAGACAGGCAGGCAGGTGATAGGGAATGTGGGCTTTCCTGCTCACTCCCCTCTCCCTTTCCAAACCCAGGAAACATCTCCTGTATGGAGGGACAAGCTTCTCATCTTGTCTTTTCCACTTGGTGCTCCTCTTCTTCCCACCACGGATGTGCGGGGCACTGTAGTCCCCAAAAAAATTCTTCCAGGAGTCCTGGATGACACCCTGAGCTACTTGGTTCCCTTCAGAGGCCAGCAGGGATGGGCACATCCCCACGGCTGCCCCAGCAGCTCCAGGTGCCCTGCAGTGACCAGGGACAGGCAGGGCATCCTCAGCTGGTGTCCTCCCAGCGCAAGGGCAGCAGCAGACGCTCACAGAGGTTCAAGGCATGTTTCAGAGCAAAAAAGAGAGTTTTTCATCCTGCTGAGGCCCAGAAAACCCCTGCCCCACTGCTTTGCCATCTTGGAGCCAGACGTCTGGTGTGCAGCTTCATTTCACAATGGGCCTCATCTGCCAGAGGAAGCAAGGAATTTAAGCGGAGTCCTTCCTGCAGCGGAGCGAGTGGATGTTCCGAGGCCTCCTGTTTGCAGGTTTGCTCCTCTCTGCCCTCTCTTGCTTCCCTAGAGGCATTTTCTGTGCCCAGGCCAAATGTTTTGCTTTACCTCTGCTTTGCTCAGGTTCTTTAGCGCAATCACAGCTCCAAGTAAAGCTGCTTCATTTTTTTTTATATCTTGATTTCCTCTTCTTCAGTCCTCCTGCATTTCAGGGACCTGTTTGCAAGTCAGTGCTGTGTTAAGAACCCCTCCAAACAGAGCAGTGACTGTGGGCCCATCACTGAAGACTGATGAATGAACTGAAATGAAGCAAAATTCAGGGGATTTTTGTCTCTCTTAATCTCCAGGGAAGTCAGTTTGGAATAACTAGAGCTAAAGGAAGGGATCAGTAAAATGACCTAAAGCAGTATCTTAACCAGAAAGGCTCCTGAGAGCTGGGATCAATAGGGAAGGTGATAGCCATACTGCAAGGGGCTTGGTGTAATGTTAGTGCTGGGTAAACACTGCAATAAGAGCCCCGAGTTGCTCAATAACTCACACTTGTTTTCTCCCTGCTGTCCACAAAGATCCAGACTCCTTCCTGAAGTCTGCCCGTCTCCAGCGCCTGCCCTCATCCTCCTCAGACATGGGAAGCCAGGACGTGTCCCCTCTCCAGGAGACCAGCAAGGACCCTTTCTCTGGAGACTGCAGCTGCCGGCAGGATGGGCTGACTGTCATCATCACCGCCTGCCTGACCTTTGCCACGGGTGTCACTGTGGCCCTCATCATGCAGATCTATTTTGGGGACCCTCAGGTAAGACAAAACAGTGGCTTTATGGTTGGGTTTTGGCTCCAAGGATAGGAGAAGCTCCCTAACTTTCCTCCTGGCTGGTAGTTTGGCAAGGGGAGTACTGGGGGGCCATGGCTGGTATTGCTGCTCAGTCTCCCTTTGGTTCCACCCCAAACTGGCTCAAAAGCTTTTTTCTGTGCCTGGGGGTTGTGCATGGAGAGCTCAGCTGGACTCTGGGAGCTTGCCCTGTAGCCAGGGTGTGGGGAGCTGTGCCAGGCAGGTTTGGGGATGCTGCTGGGGGAGAACTGGCAGCCCCACTGCTGTGACTGCAGCTGTGCTTTGAGCCAGATGAGAGTGCTTCCAGAAAATATCCTTAGTTAAACAGTAGCCATCTTGTCCACTTGGAGAGAATTTTATGGATTATGTATGGGCATGTATGCCCAGATTCGCCTCTGGAAGATTCGTCCAGGATCAAGCAGGGAAATAGCTGAAAACAGAGATGAACATCCTGCTAATTTGTCCCACAGTCCAGTGCTAGATTGCAGAGCAATGGCAGCATGGCTGTGGGGTTGGATCGTCCTGCAGAACATCTGCCAAGTACTGCAGGGAAGGGTCACAGTCAACCAGGAGTCACGATCACCTTCTCCATATGCTGCCGTGGCCCTTCTGTCTTTGCCTGTCCCCATGCCAGCCTGGCTCATGCTGAGATGCTGCAATTTGTACCATAGGGTTGAAATCAGTTGATTTTTAAAACATCCTGTGACTGCTTTAGCACCAGCACAAGCACAAGGATGAGAACAAGCTGTGGTCCTGGGGAGTGCTGCGTTCTTTGCAGCTGTATTCCCATTCCCAGTGACCGCCTGGCTGCAGCACAGGGACAGCGCATGGCCACCCCCTGCTCTTGAGCATTAGTCTGACCCTGCTCTGGGGCAGTAGGGGGCAGGGGTGGATGTGGCCCCATCGCTTGGCATGTAGACTGTGGAAAGCTGTCTGAGCCAGTGACTGTGGCTACCTGCAGGTGCCCTGGAACAGGGATGTGCCAAGGGATATGCAGTTCCCTCTGGCATTTATTGGATCAGCCACGGCCTTGGCGCCGGGCCCAGGCTGCAGGTGCCACGTTGGTGGGTGCACATCTGGGTGGCCCTGGTAGCTCCCCGGCACAACCATCTCCTGCTCGGCAGCTGTTCCACCGCGGCGCTGTGGTGACGGACGCTGCGCGCTGCACCGCTCTGGGCACCGACGTGCTGGCCAGGCATGGTTCCTCGGTGGACGCGGCCATCGCCTCGGCCCTCTGCGCTGGCATCGTCAACCCGCACACCTCGGGGCTGGGAGGGTAAGTGCTGGGCACTCGCCTCCTGCTCTTGTCTTATGGTGTCCTCAAGCGAGTGGTTTCACAGAATCCCAGAATGGTTTGGGTTGGAGGGACCTCAAAACCCATCTCGTTCCACCCTTCCCATGGGCAGGGACACCTTCCGCTAGACCAGGTTGCTCCAAGCCTCATCCAACCTGGCCTTGAGCACTTCCAGGGATGGGGCAGCCTATGTCAGTGCCTGGTGCGTCCACTAGCTCCCCCTCAGATAGGGGAGAATTTCTTCCAAATATCTAATGTAAAACCTGCCCTCTGTCAGTTTAAAGCCATTCCCCCTTGTCCTGTCACTATGTGCCCTTGTAAAATGTCCCTCTCCAGCTGAGAGATACCTTCGTGGCAGTGCTAAGCCCAGGGTGTGCTGCCTGACAGTGGGTCCTTCCTGTGCATCGTGTCAGCACAGAACAGAGACTCTCAGGCAGGCAAGTTTGTGTCTTCCATCGTGGCTGCCAAGAACATCTAAGCCCCAGAATCAAGAGGGCTGATAAACCCTACTGTGAGTGTGCCAGGAGCTGTCCCAGTGCTTTTCAAGTCTGAGTCCTGCCTTCTCCATGCTCTGCCCCAGTGAGGGGTGGCCTTCTCCCAGCCCTCATCCCCAGGGTGGCATCCACGTGAGCCTGGTGCTCCTGGCTCTTCAGGAGGGCTCAGGAGCATTGCATAAATCGTGGCCACCTGATCACTGCTCCAGCTGCACCACCCATTGCTGCTGTAAGCAAAAACCCTCTTTTGTTGCAAAACTGCTCAGATTAGAAAGAAAATCCCAGATGGTCCCAACCTGGCAGTGGAACAGAGCCAGTGGCTCCCTGGCCAGGCTGGCAGGGACTGCTCCGGCCTTGCCAGGCTCGGCACAGGGCTGCTTGCATCCCGCAGTGGCTCTGCCTTGGCTGTCCTGGTGTGTGCCCTAGGGAAGGACAGCGGCATTCCCTGCACCTCTGGCCACCCCGGCGCCCTGCTGGGGCTGGTGACCTGCCACAGTGACCCTTGTCACACTGGGACTGGCCCCAGCCCCAGTGCCACCCAGGCTCTTCCTTTCAGCTCCACGGCAGCGGCTGTTGCAGGAGCAGCCGGTGCTGTGCCCTGACGCCGTGTCCCGGCAGGGGGGGGGTGATGCTGGTCCACGACATCCGGAAGAACAGGAGCTGGGTGATCGACTTCCGTGAGGTGGCTCCCCTGGGCATCCCACTGGAAGGGGACCTGCAGCAGGACACCAAGGTGAGAGCCAGTGTCCCACAGCCATTCCCTTCAGGGCTGCTGTCTCCAGCTCTCCTCCCTGTAACTTTAAGGCTGAGAGGGAGATGCCCAGCAAAGCAATAGGAGGCCTCTCTCATCATGAGAGATCCTGGGCCCTACAGACATGGGGAATCTAGGGAAAATCCTTCTTTATGAGCCCCAAAGTGCCTTTAGAGCTTTGGGGAGTAAAGAGGCATAGTCCTGTGGCAGGAGGAAGCTGGGAGAACAAGAGCCTCAGGAAGGAGCATAATCCCAGGTCGTTCTGCTGAGTTATTTCTCCTGACCAAATTGGGTTGAGAACAGGATTGAATCTGCCTTTCTCCTTCCAAAACTTTTTATTCCATAGTAAAGTATGTTGCTACAGATCTCTTCCCCTCTCCTCATTATGCAGATAGTTCCAAAATGAACATGACTTGCACCTTCTTGACTTGCAATTGGGGCCATGTCCCATGTCCTCATGGAAAGGAGACTACTCTTCCTTTTTGTCCTTCCTATTTTACAGCCAGGTCTGCTCGTGGGGGTGCCAGGCATGATACAAGGAATGCACCAGGCACACCAGTTACATGGCAGGTAAGACACGAGGCTGGCACAGGCTGTGACCTGGGGTCCCTGCAGGGAATCTGGGAGCACACAAGCCCTTGCCATCAGACCTTGTCCTCACCCACCAGTCAAAACCATTAGCTAAGGGGTACTTGGAGGCTTGTGTTGAAAGAGATGTTTATTTTTTGGTGTTTCAAATACAAAAGAAAGAATTCAGCTTAGTCAGGTTTTCTGCAAAGTGAAATTTTGGCTAACAAGATAGACAATAAATGTTCTCTTAGAGGTGCAGCACATTGCCTTGCATGTCTGTGCATTTTTATTCTCTCTTCAGCTGGATCCTGGGAGGTGCCGTGTTGGGATAGGGAGGGAGGGATCTGAATGACTTGCTCAGGGCCAGAGCCTGGCTTGAGATTTTGCTCCTGAGACACCCCTTTCCCCAGCTGTGCACTGCCTTTCCTCCCCAGGGCACATCCTGGAGTACTGAGGTGATCCTGTTAAGGAGAAACACAAGCACTGAAAGTTCAGTGCTCCTTTTGGCCACTGCTGGCCCCACAGCCTGGTCTTCCAGGAGCCCCTGACTGCAGAGCTGAGTCCTGTGCTTGCTCCCCATGACCCTGCCCCACTGCACCCTTCCCAGGCCCGTTTCTCCCTGTCCTCTCTCCTTTGGCAGACTCCCATGGTCCGAGCTGCTGGGCCTCACAGCCAGTGTCGCCCAGAATGGCTTTAATGTCACACATGACCTCGGTGAGTACCTGAGGGGCAGCTGCTCAGCACAGGGCAGCCCACTGGCCACTGTGGGGTGAAGCAGCTGGGGATGTAGGTGGTTAGTCATGGGAAATCAGGGCTCTTTGGACCTGGAGATGGGTGGTGTTGGGAGTTGAGCAGTGCGGGTCTGCCAGGGGACAGCATGGTGGCAGCCAAACTGGAGCCCTTTGCCATGGCTGGTCAGAGCCAGGTCAGAGCAGCCACACTGGGCAGGGCCCAGGGCCACACAGGGAAGATTGCTGGGGTTTCTTTGGGTTCCTTTCTGAGTTCCAAATGATCCATGATCCAGCCTCCCTCTAGTTTTGCAATAGGGCCAGAGGCAGCAGCAGGCCTCCAATGTCCCCATCAGGTGCACGGTGACTCCAGGTCCTTTGTGCCTTCCTGACCCCTGCTTTTTCTGGACATCCTTCCCCTTCTGACCTGCAGCCAAAGCCCTGGGTGAACTGAAGGACCTGAACTACTCTGACCGATTCCGGGAGACCTTCCTGCCGGATGGAGAGCCCCTGCTGCCCGGGATGTTCGTCCGGCGCCTGGACCTTGCGGCCGTGCTGCAACTGCTGGGGACAGAAGGGGTGTCAGCCTTCTACAGCGGAAACTTGACCCAGGAGATGATCTCTGAGGTGAGCCAGGAGACTCTGAGGTGTCTCCTGCTGGGCTGGAGCTGCCAGCTGCCCTGTCACCTGCTTAAGGTGTCAAACTGGAGACAAGTCGAGTGCCAGCACAGTGATGGGGATAGATGCCTCCTTTTTCTTTCTGCAGTGGTGTGACACACAGGCCATTCCCACAGCCTACAGAAGTGAAACCTCCATTGCCTCTATAACCAGGACATACTGGGTTTTTGAAGGGAAAAAAAAATAAATTTGAAGCCCCCTCTGGGCTGTGTTTGTTAGTTTGGGTGACAGCGCCTTTTCCCCAAGAACAAGAGGTGCCCTACTGTTGAGAAACAAGTTATTGTTAATGGGACTGTAAGATACAGACTCCAGGAAGATGGTTTAAAAATAAAACTGTGAGCCTTGTGAGCAGAGGATTAGACAGGCTTGGTCCCACTTGGGTTGCTCTAGTTTAACTCCTGTTAGAAGTGCTCTGGAAAACATATTAACAACAAAGTAATTCTGGTAAAAAAAGCCCCCAACAGACCATAACAACTTTTATACCTGTGTGGCTGCAGTCAGGGTGGTTGGGGCACTGGTTTTTATAACCACAGTGGTTCAAGTGATGCTCCTTCAATATCTTATCAGGAATCTGGAATGTGTTCATTCTGCTCAAGCCTTAGACATTTGTGAGCTCTGTGTTTGGAAAGCTACAGTTCACCTGCACAACACCAGAGGTGAAGGACAAAGAGCAGGAAAAGTCCTAAGCTCTCCACAGCTAAACCCTGCTTGTCACCCTTTCACCCTGACCTGGGGGCTGCCACAGGGAAGCACAAATTCCCTGTGGAGGAGCAAAGCCCAGGGTTGCCACATCAAAGATCCTGATGAGCTCTGGGATCCAGTGCACAATTCCAGCTTTGATTGCAGAGCAAAGTGCTGGCTTCCCACAGTGTTTATTGTTCCAGCACAGGGAACCATCCAGGGAACCATCCATGTGGTAAAATCAAGAACAACTCCAAAACTCCCACCTTTTGCTTCCAGGCACGGGTGCAAAATAGTGCTCTCTGAGGAATTTGGGATGGTGTCTGCAGTGTGTGGCTGACTGGGGCTTCTCCCCTTTCTCTGCTCCTCCTGCCCCATTCCACGCTGGCTGGTCTCTGGGAAGGCAGGCCCTGGCTCAGCACAGCCCTTGGGTTCAACCAGCCTTTTCTCTGGGAGGGAAACAGGGATCCCAAGGGAGAGACATCTTTAGCAGCTTGCGGGTTGTTTGACTTGCTGGCCCCATAGCGTGCCCTGCATTAGCTGTCCTGCTCCAGGGATTCATCCAGTTCTGCCAGAGAAGGAGTTTTCCTGCCAAGAAAGCTGTCTGGGTTAGAGATCAGAGCATGCACGGGTTGTTTGTTCTTGCCCCTTTTTGGATGGGAATCCAAAGGACTTAGAGCGGAACCTGTCCCCAGGTTTCTCCTGGGTGGGAGGAAGGAGTTGGCCTGTGGGCACAGCAGCAGCTCAGCGCTGACACAGTGCTACCTCTCAGGGGATTTTAAGGTCAGCAGAATACAGCTCACAGGATCATGGAATCACAGAATATCCTGAGTTGGAAGGGACCGACAAGGATCGTTGATCCAGCTCTGGCCCTGCAGAGACACCCCAACAACCCCACCCTGTGCCTGAGAGCATTGTCCAAATGCTCCTGGAGCTCTGGCAGCCTTGGGAAGTGACCACTCCCTGGGGAGCCTGTTCAGTGCCTGACACCCTCTGATGGTCCTCCCTCATCTCCATCATGACTCAACCACAGAAGACCTGCACAGAAGGGAATCACCCATCTTTCCTGTGTTCATGAAAATTACCAAACCTGGAAAATTGCATCTCTTACAGGAGTCTTACAGGAAGACCAAGGCTACAGCAGATCCACTGTCAGCTGAAATAATTTCAAATAGAGTGGGAACAGTGATTTTTTAATTGAGATTTCTAGTGATGGCCACCTGCTGCACCCTGGATGTCTCCTGGATCCATAATCCTAGCAGTATTCAATACCCTTTAGCACACTCATGCTTGCCACCAAGGCAGGAAAGGCTGCAGGGCAGGGCCAGTCTCCGTCCTCCCAGGCAGGCAAAACATTCTGGGAGTAGCCCTGGGGTGGGTGAGCTTTTGGAGGTGAGTGCAGAGCCTTCCTGCAATGCTGGAGTGAGCCAGGTCACCAGGGCTGGGAAAGCACAGATTTCCAGGGTATCCTGAGGAACCTGGCACCTGGCTCTGGAATCTGAGTGGAGTGTGTTTGACAGTGAGGGGTGTGTTCCCCTGGGCCAGCACGAGGAGCACAGAGAGCTGCTCAGTATGCACTGCTTTTCTGTCCTGCAGGTCCACAACTATGGAGGGATCTTGGTGGAGGAAGATTTCAGCAATTACAGTGTCACCGTGGAGGATCCTGTGCACACAGTCTATCGAGGTAAACCCATTGCATGCAGCTCTAGGGGAAGTTTGCTTCAGCTGCCAAGGGGTGGCAACAGTATTTAACAAGAGTTGAAGTCAATCTGTGCTGAGGTGTCTGCAGAAAGGCCTTCCAGGGAATTTCCTGCTATTACTCCTGCTGTTCCCCGCTGACACCGATGCGCCATGGGCAGTTGAGGAGGTTTTCAGCATTTTGAAATGTTTTTTCCCTTGATAAAGTCTAAAGATGCAACATGGTCACATCTTGATGCAACTTCTCAACAGAAGCTGGACCACAGGCTTGAGACAGTTCCCAAAGGGAGAAAAGCTGACTTTATGCAAGAATTTTCTAAAATGTCATTCTTTTCTGGCAGTCCCTGTATTTACCCTCCTTATAGCTGTAATGTTGCAAACCCATTTTATGTGTGGCCTTCCAGTATGTAAACGGGGTTTATAAAAACATGGGAAAGTGACTTTTAATGTGGGCAGATAGTGATAGGACAAACGGGATGATTTTAAACTAAAAGAGGAGAGATTTAAATTAGATATTAGGAAGCTATTTTTCCCTATGAGGGAGGTGAGGCCCTGGCACAGGGTGCCCAGAGAAGCTGTGGCTGCCCCATCCCTGGAAGTGCCCAAGACCAAGTTGGATGGGGCTTGAAGCAACGTGGGATAGTGAAAGGTGTCCTTGCCCATGGCACAGGGTGGGACCAGATGACCTCTAAAGTCCATTCTTCCATACTGCAGTCTAGAAACCAACAGCCAACCAATAAGAACTGAATTTCAGATGTAAAAAAGCATCCCTGTTTGGGCTTTTTTCATCTTTCATAAAGAAACAGAAAAATACAACGGGGATGTTCTGGGAAATCCTTCTGATATCATATTGCTTTCTATTATTTCCCCTCGAATCTGGAAAGGCTTCTCTGTCCTCGAGGACACTGGCTCATGGAAGAGTGTTCTCACTGGATGGTATCTGACAAATGCAGCTTCATTCCTCTCTTCCTCTCCCCACAGGTCACCTTGTTTTCACCCCCCCACCTCCACATGCAGGTCCTGCACTGATTACAGCATTGAACATCCTCGAGGGCTTTAACATCACAAGTCAAGGATCCAGAGGGAATATCTTGCACTGGATGGCAGAGGTAAGAGGAGGTTCAACATTTGGCTGAATTGCTTGTGCTGCTACAGAATGATTTATTTATTCCACTGTTGTACAAAAATGTTTGTAGGTTATTCCCAGAGGACAATGAGCAAATAGACTGCTAAGGTATAAAACTCAGTGGTGCTGCTGTCTCAGAGGATGACCAGGAGGATCTTTCCTGCTTGGGAAGAGCTTTTTCAGAACAAATTGGGACTTCTGCCAATTTCTTGTATATAATCATCTCTGCAGAATGAACCCACAGCACCTGAGGGTGGTCCCGTATAGTTCCTTCCCCTCTTAGCTCCAGTGGCCCTGGCCATTCCAGAGCACCCAAGGGCACTTCAATGTGTGCTGCAAGCAAAAGCCTGTACATGGTGATGACAAGGAAAACAGATTCAATGCTTCATATTTTTAAAAAATTACATTTTTGCCCAACTCATGATCTCTGTGGTCCAGAATTTTCCAATATTTAGGCCTGTCCTACCAAAACATTGGGGCTTCCCAGGAGGTCGAGCAAGTGCTCTGTCTCCTGCTCTGTAAGCAGAGTTATGCTCTTAAGATGCTCTGCAGATCCACAGCTAGCATTTAGCCGCTGGGAATTTTTACAGGTTCAGAGCTAGGCTTTAAGAGTTGGGAATTTTAATCAAGGATTTAGCCACATCCTTGTAGCAGGCAGGACAATGGGTGCTTGGAAGTTATTGTCTCAGCAAAAATGCAGCAGCTGGAGGTGCTACACTCTGTGCAGATGCACGGGAGGTCGACTCACCTGAGTTATTTTTGAGCTCTCTTCAGGAAGCTTTGAGTGAATATATTTGCTCTGCCAAGAGTTTCACCTGTTGGTTATCCTGAAGCAGCAACCTCCAGCTCAAAGGCAGCCACGTCAGGAGGTGGGTAACCCCTTGCTTGGGTCACACGGCTGAACATGTGGCTGAGGTTCAGTGCCAGGCCAGCACCAGGTATCCAGCCCTGGGACAGCCAGGACCAAGATGTCCTTAACCTCTGGGGTGGCCATGCTCTGAGTGTTTCTGTAGAGCTCCTCCCTAGCCACCAATCCCTTGACCCCCCAGTTCAGTGTGGTGGTCAGGACACTGCTCCCTGGAAAATGTCTTCTTCTCCAGGAGTTAGCCACATTCTACACCCCACACAGTCGATAACCGAGGAGCAGCTGTGCTGTGTGGCACATTCCAGGCCAGCAGTCACATCTTGCTGGCTGCCTGCAGGGGAATGGACTGTTTTGAATCCCGAATGACCATGGCACGGCCTGAAAGTCAAGTGCATTTCTGCTCGGCACAGGCTGGCTTGGTTGAGAAGCAGCTCTCTCTCCGTGTGACTCTGCCCTGGCTACACTGTAATCCCAGGGATGGATAAACTGTGTCCTTTGAAATTGCATCTTCCCATTTTCAGTGGACTGGCTTAGGCAGGATTCTGCATATTTGAGAAACCAGATCCTTTCCTCCTTTTCCACCATCATTCCCTGATGTGTGCTGGGACTGATGCATTCTGTTCAAACCCTTTGGATGGTTTACAACCAGGAGCTGGGCAGCAGCTGGGGAGCAGAACAGCTCATTTCTGCGTGGCACTGGTGCTGGGCTGGTGGGGCTGGGATCCAGAGGCAGCAGCTTGCCCAGCACCCATTGTCCCATTGGGATTTCTGTTGTGGTGACCACTCAGAAATGGAAGTAGCGTCCTGGAGACCCTGTCTACCAGCTGGCAATGAAGCTGAACCACTGAGCTGGGCATCAGCTCCTGCCAGGCATGTTCCACCTGTGGCTTCCCACTGCCAGAGGGCAGGGTTAGATGGGATATTGGGAAGAAATTCTTCCCTGTGAGGATGGTGAGTTGCTGGCACAGGTTGCCCAGAGCAGCTGTGGCTGCCCCATCCCTGGAAGTGTCCAAGGCCAGGTTGGAACAACATGGGAAGGTGTCCCTGCCCATGGCAGGGGGATGGAATGAGATGAGCTTTAAGGTCCCTTTCAACTCCAATCACTCTGTGGTTCTGTAATTGTACAAACACTGCTGGATACACTTGGTTTCCCCAGAACAGGTTGCCATGCCAGACTGAAGCCCTTTGGTTCCCATATCCATCTGTGGCAGCCCTTTGCACTGAGGTATTCCCAGAACCAAACTTTTAGTCATTTTTCTTCATAAGCTTTAGCCAACATGCCAGGACATCAGATACCTCCTTCTATTTGGAGTATCAAAATTGTATTTCCAGGACTATCTAAATGTTTTTCCTTTCCCCTTCCCTCCCCTCTCCTTTCCTTTCCTCTTCTTCCCCTCTTCTCCTTTCTTTCTTTTCATTCTTTAGACATTAAAAATAGCCCTGAGTCTGGCGAGCAACCTGGGAGACCCCTCTGATGATGTGTCCATTGCTCATGCAGCAGAAGGCATGGTGAGGTAGGTCTGAGGAGGACAGGCATGCTGACAGTTGCAGGATGTGTGGGTTGGATATCAGTCCTAGTTTTGCTCTGCCCTGAGGTTTTCCTCCCTCTGTTTTATGAAGGAAAGCTCAGTCCTCGAGTGTCCTCCCAGGGCTCACTCTTCCACAGGGATCACAGCTGATACCACAGGGCTCTGGAGATGGGTCTACAGGATGTCCTCACACAGAGGTTTGCAGAGCTTGAGCTTGAGGGTTCCTCCCACTTTGTGACACCTCTAAACATTCCCTTTGAGTGGGTCAGACAGCCATCCCTGTGGGCATGGCCACATGTGTCTTTTCTGCCCGTCCCTGCCGCACCATGGGGCTCAGGGCCTTGCAGAACACACAGAACTCCAGGAAAGGCCAGGCTTAGAATTTCAACCCAGCCTCCCACCTCAGAGCCAGGTTTAGCCAGTTGGTGGCTGGGGCTGGGCCTGACTTGCCCTCCTGCTGAGGACTGGCATTCAGCTGGGGTTGCCAGCCTGGCCATTGGGTGTGGGTTTGCTCCTGATGGGGATAAACAGGGGTAGACAGAGCCATTGTAGATCCGTGGCATTGCCTCTCTGTGCAGACTAAGCCACCTTGTCTCCTTCCCTGGGGCAAAGCAAAACCCTGTCCTTGTGCAGCCCCTCAACAATACCTGGCAGTAGCTGTGTAGAGACACCAGGGCGTGTCCAGCTCCCCATGCTCATGGCTTGCTTTCCTCTCTCCCTCCCTCCTTGCTGCAGTAAATCAGAAGCTAATTCCCTGCGCCAGCTGATCAATGACTCCCAGTCCTTCCCGTCCGACCTGCGCGTGCCTCACGTCCCCCTGGAGAGCGGCACCGCCGCCAGCCAGGTCCTCGTCATGGGCCCCGACGACTTCATCGTCGCTGTTGTGAGGTAAAGGATGGGCCTCTGCCCTCCACAGTGTGCTCAGGGGTGGGAGCAGGGAGGAGGGAGTGGGTTCAGCAGGACCGGATGGGACCAGACCTGGAGCAGCCAGGCTGCTCTGTCCTGGGTAGAATGGGGGAGATGGGTGGAGATGTGTGGGCTGGTGCTGCTCTGCTCTGTGCAATCTTAGAGCCCTCTCACAGTGAAACACGACTGGAGTGGCCTGAATATGCTCCCTGGGGGAGAGGTGATGGCCAAATTTAGGACTGATGTGGGCACAGAGGCAGATCCATCACAGCAAAGGGAATCCTTAAACACATGGAGGGACAGAGCCCTGTGCTGTGGCTCACATGGTTCTTGCTCCTAAGTACATGGAAACTGTCACTCCTCAATCTCACCAGCCCAAAAGAATCACCAAAGAATCTCTATCAAGCCAAGGATGGGACAGAAAGTTGGACGCCTGAAAGCCTCAAGGTGTACAGAAATCGCTGGGATGATTTTGATGAAATTGCTTTGTGTTTCTTTTCAGTTCTTTGAATCGTCCATTTGGTAGTGGAATAATAACACCCTCTGGAATCCTTCTGAACAGCCAGATGTTGGACTTCTCCTGGCAAAATAAGACAATGAACCACTCCATTCCCAGGCTGGTAATGAATGCCATGGCAAAGTCTTTATTTACCTTTTTTTTTCCTATTTTATTCTCATTTTCACAACAGGGAAACTCTTTAATGCTTTATTAATAACTGAGAAACAGTCTGTAGAAAGCTGCTCTTTTTCATTATATGAGCTACCGAAAGTGAGGAAACAGAAGGCTCTATCTCTTATCAGTTATCATTACAATGCAGAATTATCAGGCAGCACTGTTACCTGCTTTCCCTGCAGTCCAGATGCACTTTCTGTAGCAGTGTGGACTTGAATTACGGACTCTCTTTATGAATTATTGCTCTGCAGGTTAAAAAGGAACAGCAGAAGAAAAATCTTCATGTCTTAGAAGGAAACAAATACAGACCTGCACTGGTGGCTTCCAGTGCTGCCTTATGCAAAGGCACACCACTTTGCTGGGGTGGTACTTTGGAGGCAGGTGACTGGCTCTGTGTTCCTTCTGTGGGAGAGTTGGCTTGTTGACATTTTTTGGTGTGTCTTTTCTTCAACTGCAGCAAAACCTCCTCCAGCCTCGGAAGCGGCCACGGTCCTTCCTGTTGCCCACCATCGTGAGGCCCTCCGAGGGGATGTGTGGGACATACCTGTGTCTGGGAGCCAACAATGGGGACAGAGCCCTCAGCAGCATTGTCCAGGTCAGTGCCCTGTCCTCCCAGGGCAGCTGCTGAGCTCCAGGCTGAGCAGGGTCCCCTCCTTTCCCTTCCTAACTGTCCCAGGCTGGGTCAAAACTGGTGGCCACGGGTTACCAGTTCAATCTTTGATGTCACCAGTTCCACACTTTTGTTTTATGAAATCTCTAAGAGTTACCAGTTTACTTTTCTTGCACCTTTCATGGTGGCACCACTCACAGTTGTAGAGGAGAAGCATTTTGGCAAAATCTGTAATGGTTTTTGTCATTCTAATACCTGTTCAAATCTCATCTTAAGGATCATTAAGAAAAAAAGGAACATTTTATTATTCAGAGAATTGCAGAAAACTGGCAGCCCTTTAGCCCTTTCCCGTATGAAAAGCTCCTTTTAGTGCATTCCCTATTGAATTCCTCCTAAACTTGCTATAAGTTGTGCAATTCCTCTTAATTTATGATTTGTAATGAGGTGAGGTACTTACCAATAGCTTCATTGCATGTACAACAGTAACAGATTGCTAAAAAGAAAAGCACAAGAAGGGCTCCCAGTTCCCTTACCTGTGGGAAAGCATTACTCAGAGCAAAACCAAAGCCAAGAACTGCTTCCTAGTGCTTTGTTTGGAGAAGTCACGTGCTGAGCTTTTGGCTGTAACAAACACTTACTTAGAGCTTACATCAGGTTCCAGACACACAGCTCTGCTAGTTGAATAGGAATTATGTGACAAAAAGCCCATGCAATCCTGAAAATGACTTGCTTTTCCACCAACAATGTACAGGCCACATTCCAAGGACCTCTTGGTGTGTACAAAACCCTGAATTAGTTCATGCAGTTTGGAAAATGCATCAAAATCTCCTTTGCCTGCTGCATGTGCAGATGTTGGAGCCACCAACTTAGGGGATGCTCAAGAGGTTGGCTTCTTCTATTCTCATAACTTTTTTTTTGTTACAGAGGATATTTTATTCTCTTGCAGGTTTTGGTAAATGTTTTAACATTTAACAAGAATCTGAGTGAAAGCTTGTCACTTGGTCGACTTCACCCACAGCTTCAGTCCAACACCCTGCAGGTTGACAGTGAGTATGGACACTGGATGGGGTGCAGCCTACAAATCCAGCATGTTTAGGAAAAGAGCAGGATTTTCTTAGCACATGGCAATGGAAGTGCCACAGCTCACTGTGTTCTAGGGTCCCCATGGGTGCGGAGGGTTTGGGGGAAGACAAAAATCAGAATTCAGCTTCTTCGAAGCCTGGAGCCCTTGCTGAGCCATGTCCTCTTCCTCTTGTCCAGGAAATGTCCCTGACCCCTCCAGCACAACCTGTCCGAGCCCTTGCAGGTGCTTCTCCCCAGCCCTCCCTCTGTCCCAGCTCAGCTCCTGGTTGCAGCCTTGTCCTGTCCTTGAATCCTTCTGGAGATCAGATGCCATTGAGGATATCCAAATCAAAAAGATTGCAGCCTCAGCTTCACCCAGAAGATGCTGAAAGCTTCCTGCACTTTATTACCACTGCCATAAATTATATTCCTTCACTTTCCAGTCCATGTCCCTTAATTCCAGCAGCTGGGAAAAAGGCAAGGCTTATGGCAAGATTTGTAGCTTGATAGTGCTGAAAACACAGCATCAATGCTGGCACTCTGGTGACTGTATTATCAGCTCTTGTCCTTGTTACTGCAAGTCTTGGTCTATTTGGTGTTTCTCACATGGCCCTAAACTTTACCAGAGCAAGCCATAAGTGAAATTTGGTTCTCATTCCACACCAAATAGCCAAAGTTTCTGGGCATTCCCATTCCAGAGGAAAATTTAAAAAGAGTCTGTTCTGCAGTGTGACCTGCAGACTTGGAAACTGAAATGAATTAAATCTAAAACTTCACAAGGTCCTAATTTATGAGTTTGGACATTTGGCATCAATAAGATGCATGTTAAGACACCTGTGCAACATATAAAACTTAAATACCAGTGGGCTTTCTGTTCCCTGTGCTGTTTGTCCAGCTGCACCCCCAGCTCCAGGGCCTCAGGCACTTCTACTCATACAGAAATTACAAACCATCAAATGAACAAAATAAAAGCAGAAGAGCAGAAACCTGAGGTAGATGTCTGGAAGATTAAGAAATATGTGCAGGGGAAGTTGGAAGACTTAGCACAAAGTTTATCATTTGGGAACTAGTAATTTGTTTTGAGCTGTCTTGCATCTTATCTTGACTAATAATTGTTAATACTCTTATTTGTAACTAAGAGTGGGCTCTGTCTTGTGTTCTCTAAGAATTACTACAGTTGGTGTCAACCACATATTTTCCCCTTCTTCAAAGGAGCAGAATCTTCCACATCTTTTAATGGTCTTGTAGATCCTCTCATACCCCACGGCACAGAGCAGTGGCCCCTGGCCCTGGGCTTGCCCGGCTGAAACCTTCTGAAGGGGCTGCAGGCAGGTTCCCCCCCACTGCAGGTCCCAGCAGGGTTAGACAGAGCTTTGCATCAAAGGCAACTCTGGTTTCAGTTACCAACTCCTCTTTCACAATCCCTACAGGTGAGTTTCCTGAAGAAGATATTGAATTTCTTGTAGCCAGGGGCCATCAAGTGGATAAAGTCCAAGTGGTCTCCCTGGTCCACGGGGCCAGGAGAACCAACAGTTTCATCATTGGCCTGAAGGACCCCCGGAGCATGGATGCTGCCGGAGCCACAATACTGTAGCACCCCCAGGGTACATGTTCTGTGATCCAGGCTGACACACCAACCCAGTGACTGCATGTTCTGAAGTGGCCCCTCCTCCAGCCACACACACTGCTGAGAAGATGTTCTGCATTCCCCACCCTGATGGCACCACAGGAGTCAGCAGCACCAACATCCAACTCTCTGGTTTTGTTTTTCTTTTATTTTTCAATGATTTGGATTGCAAGCAGCCCAGTCCTTGTTACAGGAATGGCAGGAGCACAGTTTTGTTTTGGCAGAGTCTTGCTGATAGTTTCAGTCTTTCCAAAGCCCAGTTCTAGCCCGCATCTTAATTTTAGGGAGCAGGAACATGAGCAAGGGAAAAAACAGCTGCTGCTGCTGATGTTATTATTAATGATGATTATCCTCATCTCCCTGTGTTTCCCAAGTTTCTTCTTTGCCTCCAGTGTAAGCCAGTAATTAATACAGCGTAATGTAGTGTTTGTAGGTGCCTGCAGCTGGAATTTTGGGGAGTTCTCTAATACTCCATCTGGGCCAGCTGATTTTTACCAGCGTGCAGCCTCCCGGGGCAGTTCCTGTACTCACATCACTACATACCTTGAATTTTGGCACTAAATATTTTGAATCCAGTTGCTGCACAGAGTCACTGGCAGTCTGATTTAGTAACCAGAGCAATGGTTGTCAACAGCTCTAACAACTTCTTCCTCTAACAACTTGTGCACCCTCCAGTAGTTTTCTTACAGAGGTTCAGCCTCCTTAATGGCGAATTTCAGTTTAATGGTAACAGGCTTAATTTTCTTAGACACCTTTTTTTGGAGGTATCTCAGCAATACTCCATAGACCCATGAAAACCCACAGACCATGGACTGAAAACCACATGGAGAGCATTTGGGCAGATTCAGGGCTTTCCTTCCACTGCCTTATCTCAGTCTACTCCAAAAGCCCGAATTGGGTCATGCCGAGAGAGAGGCCTGGGAATTTCTGCTGACTGAATTGATGGTTCTGTGTTTTGGTACTGGTGAATCTATTGGAAAAGCTGGAGAGTGAGAGAAAAGGTACAAACCAAACCAAATACTACTGAGATCATTTTCTGTCCACAGTATCTAGTGAAAATAAAAAAATGCTCCTGCATTTCATGTCTGAAATTGAGAAAGGGAGAATACCCCAGCTGACAGCTGCACCACTTCAGTCAGCCCACGTTTGGACATTTCCTGCTCTTTTTGCTGGCGAGTTAGAGACACCTGGCACTAAAAAATTCTGGAGTTTGATCATTTTCTGCAGTCCAAAATGTGATGTTTTCCTTCATGGTGCAAATGCATCCATGGCCACTGTACATGTTATTATGAATGTCTCCTTATGGCTGTCTTGCTCTTTGATTTGCTGATCACACGGCTCACCCCGACCTCCTTCTGAGGGACCCCGTGACATCCCCTGTTGTGCCACCCTCTGGCACTCGGTAGCCACACGGAGCATGTGGCTCATTTTGGGGCAGTCAGGGCCACAGGGCAGATAATTGGACTACTTGTTCCTGCCAACTGACAGCTGCGGATCTCAGAACATCCCATGTAGAGCCTGTTGGGCTGAGCGAGGACAGAGGTGTTCTCGTGCTCTGCTGAAGTGCAGCCACCCATGAGAGGAGCACAGCAGCTCCCACTGATGGGAACATCAGCAGCATTTCCTGTTCCAGGTGCATCCAAGCCCTCAGCTGGGATGGGGGAAGCACAACATTGTATCTGGGATGTGTTCTGTGCCACCAAGAAGAGGCTTTCTTCACCACAAGGACATCAAATCTTTTTTTTTTTCCTGTCATCAGCACTAGGATTGGTCACTGCCCGAAGATGGAGAGTTCATAAATGTGTCTTGGAGCAGACTTCTTCAGGCTCCATGAAGGGAAGGGAAGGAGGCAGCTTTGTGTGTTGAACCTGACTGGAGGAGATCTGGGGGTTTCTGGTCTGTCCCAGACCAGACCTATCCCTCAGGCATGGAGGTTCCCTGTGAACAGCTGCAAAACACGTGGTCAAGTCATTGTCACTGCAGTACTTTGCATGAAATGTCACAAAACACTTTGAAAGATGAAATTCCTCCTTATTAACTAAATTCATCAAGTTCTGAAGCTGGAAACTGTGTATATGTTTGGGAGTAAAAGACTTTGGTCTTGATTCAAAAGGGCACTCACATGTCCCAAGGTACAATTTCACAGCAATTACTCAGAATCTTGAAATAAAGCATGTTCCAAAGTGCTCTGCTGAATCATGGTCTACGTTGCAAAAAAGAGAAAATTGAAAATAATTGGAAGATGAGACCTAGTCCCCTACGTCCTGGCTAAGAGAGGTAAAGGTATTCTGATTTATTTCCCATTTTCTCTGTTTAAAAGCAGCATCAGTATAGCACAAATGTGTTTAACATGGAAACCTGTAATCTGCTAAATGGCCCAGTGTCTCTGGTATTTTGAGCCCATCTGTTATGATGAGATCTGATGAACTTAACGTGAGGTACCAAGAAATACCTGATGTTTCCCTTGGTACAGGTGAGATGGACATTGTGAAGTAAAGGGCTGTATTACAGAAATATGTGTGTGCAGAGCAGCTGTGTTGTTTTCAGCCCAGCCCTTGCAGGCATCTGACAGCTCTGAAGCAGAATTTGTCCTGCAGCTTTGTCATGGAAGTGTCAGTGAGGAGCTCAGAACACACAATGCAAAGAGGCTGAGAAAAACAACAATTTTAAAAGAAACAAAATAAACACAAAGTAAATAAATTTTAAAAAGATGCCTTGCTAAATATGACAAATTTTGATCTGGAATGTGACCAGCTTGCCTCTGCCCAGGTTTGCATTGCTCCTGTCGATGTGTACTGGTTTTACATGGGGATGAGCTGGAGCCAGGCTCTGCCACTGAGGATGAGCAGTTGGTCAGTGTTTCTCACGAGGGCTGGATGCCCCTCAGAGCACAGGGTGCCTTGCTGGCTTGAGGCACACCAAGCACCCTGAGGGGGATGGGGCAGGAGCCGGTGCTGCCGTCCTGCCACAGGGGGATGAGGATGCTCTGGCCCCTGGGCTGTGCCAGTCTGTTCCCATCACTGTCCTGTCAGTGCCCAGACATGGAGAGGGGCTGGAGCCCGCCATGCTCCCTGCACTCGGGATGGGGCAGGGGCTGCTGGGGGTCAGTCACTGCTGGTGTGGCTCGGGATAGCACGAGGGACCCCTGGGTATGGGTGTGGGACCTGCTGCAGAGCAGCCCTGGGCACACCAGGTGTTCCTGCGCTCCCAGCGGCTCCGGCAGCATGTCCTGCTCCATCCCTCAGGGGAGTGAGGGCTCCCGGGGCAGGGGAGGGCAGAGACCAGCCACTGCTGCCACAGCTGGGCAGCAGGTTCAGGTCCTCAGCCCCCAGGGATGATGACCAGCGTCCTGCAGCTCTGCCAGTGTCTCTCTGAGGGGTCCCTCAGCTGGGACAGCAAGTCTGAAAGTGCCATTGAGTGTCGGCCAGCTGTGTCACCCTCCAGGTGCCTGCTGGAGGCTCTGGCCAGACCATCTCAGAACCTCCTTCCACTGCTGCACAACTCGAGAGGACTGATCCCAGAGAGAAAGGGGAGTCAGGCCTTGGTAAACACCCTGAAGGAAACCTGCATCTCTTTTATGAACATCAAAAACACTGAGGGGCTGGCAAGGTTTTGCAAAGAATCAGATGGAGTAGGAAGAGCTCCTGTAGCATCCAGGTGTTTTCAGCAGTTTTGGAAAGCTCTCCCATACTTCAGTGATGGAAACTGGCACCTAGCCAGGGAAAGGAAAGCTCTGACAGGCAGAGCTGGTTTTGGAGAGGCAGAGAACCTTCATTAAAGATGAAGCACTGTGTGGAGGACAGGCGGAGTAGGAGCACCCGAGCACTGACACATGCTGCCCTCAAAGGGCTCTCCAGTGGCCACAGCATTTTTAGGTGCAGATTGTCCTGGCAGAGCTGACCCTGCTGCCTGTGGGGAACATCCTGCATCACAACAGCTCCTGGGCAGCCATGGACCTTCACCCACCAGGAGTGTTCCTGGCACAGCCAGGGCTCGCCTCCCAACAGGTACCACCTTTCCATATCCTCGGAGCCAAGGAGGAGGGATGAACTCCTGCGTACCCCTGCCTTGTCTATCACCTCTGTGGCCAATTGCCCACTTTTCTCTTTCTCACCACACAGTTGAACAAAACACCAGATCAAAAGTGATAGTGACTGCAATGCAACAGATTCTCTCTTCCTTCTCCCCAGGTGAGCATTGTACTGGTGTTAGAGGGGAAATTATTTTGTTCAAGTCATTGTATAATATTTAAGTGTGGAAGAATCCAAAGCTGGTCATGAGTCACGTACTTTTTCTATATAATACTTGTCATTTGAAAATACTGCCATATGAAAATGCATGTAAATAAACCCACAATTTTGATTGTCATGATATCAAATGCGTTTGTGTTCTGTTGTGGACAATGAAGCAGCTCAAATAGCTCTCTCTGCTGCAGATAGCCCTCCTTCTCTGAAGGTGGTGTGGTATCAGTATGTGTCATTGTTTTGCAGCAAAGCTTTAGCATCCAAAATAAACTGAGAGTCTGTTCATGGAGGAGTTCCACAAACAGAATGACAAAAAATCACAGAATGGTTTGGGTTAGAAGAGACCTTAAGGATCATCCAGTTCCACCTCCCTGCCATGGACAGGAACATCTTCCACTAGACCAGGTTGCTCCAAGCCCCATCCAGCCTGGCCTTGGACACTTCCAGGGATGGAGCAGCCACAGCCCCTCCTGTGTTGGTTATGCTGTACAGAGGCTGGGCAAGACCCAGGAACATCCAGGCTGTGTGATAAGCTCAGCTCTGGAGATCAGCCTGCATCACACTTCAATGCACATGTGGCAGGGCTGGAGCTGGCATGTTTCTTCCCTCTCACCCCTCCACGTCACGTTATTCCCTTTTCCCCACTGCCAGCAGTGTTGGTCTCCTGCCACATGCCTTTCCCTGCAATATGCAGGATGGCAAGGCCACCTGGGGCTCCTCCAGCTGCTGGTCTCCAGTAGAGGTGCCCCAGCAGGGTCCTCAATTGTGTCCTGCCACCCAGGTGTCCCCTCAGCTCCTCCACCCTCCCTTCACTTCCTTACACTTCTAACAAGGCTATTTTAAGAGAATTTGGATTAATTTTAATTATGTGGAGATTGAGCCGGTTCTGGTCTGTCCCAGCAGTGAGCAGAAGCATCAGGGGAAGCCATGGGAAGCAGTGTGCTCCAAAGCAGGAAGTGCATGTCCAGACCCCACGCTGCTAAGGAAGGGAGGGCTTGTTTGCAAACTCCATGTGTGATTGGGCACAGGGAGGTTGTCCATGTGGGATATCTCAAACCTAGACCAGAAAGTCACAGCACTTAGATGGCGTGAGCAGATCTTGGTGGGACACAGTATTGTGCTTCCAGAAAAGTCAGGTTTTGGAAAAACACATTTTACTTGTTCTTGTTTGCTGTGGTTTTCGAGATGTGCCCCGTATCAATGTCCATAATGAAGACAAAACCAAGCAGACCAAGAATTCTGAGGGACAATCTGGCATGACAAGCACAGCAACAGCAGTGGGAAATGGGTTTTTTTGGAAGCAGCACTCTGATCTCCCTGTGCCAGGGGAATGCCTATTGGGGAAGGTCAGGCTGGAGGAGGAAGTTCAGTCCAGCTGGTTTGAGAAGAATCTCATTAAACAAGGAAAACATGAAGTCACATGGGAAAAAAAGGTTAATTCCCAGTATCAAGGAAATTTTCTCTCAGCTTCTTTGTGTTTCCAGCCAGTCTCAAAATGCAGGAGCAGAGCGAGACAAAGCCTGGGAATCATTCACGCTAAGGCAAATGGAAACTCCCTGATAGATGAGCAGATGAACCAAACATTCCTTGTTACCACCCCTGTGATGATCCCTGTCTCATCTTCTGACACCCCTGAGGGTCTCAGGGGCAGGGGGGGGCTTTGCCCTTGTCTCAGCACACCAAAGAGGTGCTGGAATTGCTGCCCCAGAGACTGCAGAAGACACAAAAAGGCATGAGCAGAACAATCCTTGAGTAAAGAATTCCTCCCTCTCTGCCAGTGGGGAGCTTTATAGCTGCACACACGAAGGAAACAGGCAATCTGCCTGCAGCTCTGCACACACCAGCCACATTTAATTCTTAAGATAAGTCCTATACTAACCATGATGTTAATTATTTAGTTTTGGTGGGTTTTGTGGAATGCATTTATATGTGAACTTATAAAAAGGGTTTTTCCTCTGTGTTGCAAGCTATAGTGCCCAATGAGATTTGGGTTTGTTGTATTTAACAGGTTTTGCAAAATAATAAAAAACCCATTTTCTCTTTTTCATGCCATTTACACAGCAGTATTCTGCATGAAGCCAAGGGGGGCTGTGAGGGCTGGCCGCATCTGCACACTCTCCTGAAACCCCTTCTCAAGCTGCAGAACCTGCTCGAGTTACTGAACCACGCGTGTTTTTGCAGGACCAAAGCCTTTATTTTTTCCCATAAAGGACTTTTTATTGTTTTCCTACCCTGAAACAGGAATTGCCATGTGTTTCATTTCTTCCCCAGTGCCAGGCAAGAGCTTTCTGCTCAGAGCAACGACAGGCAGGAAACCAGACATTTCAGTTTTTATAGTAATTAACCATTTCTCATATTAATAAAAGGATGTAGGAAGAGACAAACTGGGGGTTGTGTGTCCTGTGACGGTCCCCTCAGCTGTGGAACCCCCATGTGCTGAGGGGATGTTTTAGGGATCAAGCATCGCCCACTGGGGACTTTGGGCCCATGGGCCTGTTCATTAGTCACCTTAATAGACTTTTAATTAAAATTCAGTATTGTGGCCTTTGATGAGTCTGTGCCAGGTCACTCCCTGGCTTCTTCCCCATCTCCCCGACGGTAAAACGAAAGTATAATTCAGCGATATTCAAGGAGTCTGAAACCTTCGGATGAAACGTTCTGAATTAAAACTCGTCCGAATCAAAAACATTTCCTGGAAATTTCCTATAAAGGCCCCAATTATTATTTTTTCTTAAACTTCATCCGGCAAATACTTTATCCCCGTTCCCAGTAGGAGCCGACGCCCCGGCCCCCCTCGCGTGGGGGGGCACAGCTCTCCTGGGGCGGGGGAGACCGACCCCGCGGGGCGAGCGGGTCGGTGTCCCGGGGGGCGCGGCGGGGCTGCGGTCGCGGCCGGTGCCCGGGGCCGGTGCCCGGGGCCGGGCCCTG
>WBMZ01017603.1:0-12859 GCA_013400975.1 Atrichornis clamosus | reverse complement strand
GCGGGCGGGGGCGGGGGCGGGGGCAAGGGCAGAGGCAGGGGCAGAGTCCGCGGCGGGCTCCTGCCACCCCCAGGCACCGCCATCCCGCCGGAGTCCTGTGCTCCGCTCACCTCCCGAGCCCCACTGCAGCTCTGCCGTGCTCCCATAGCCCTGCCATGCTCCCGTATGAACCTGCCGTGGCTCCCACAGCCGTGCCATGCTCCCATAGCACTGCCATGTTCCCACATGGACCTGCCACGGTCTCACACGGACCTACCACGGCTCCCACATAAACCTGCCATGGTCCCACATGGACCTGCCATGGCTCCCATACGGACCTGCCATGCTCCCACACGAACCTGCCATGGCTCCCACACAGACCTGCCATGCTCCCATAGCCCTGCCATGGCTCCCACACAGACCTGCCATGGCTCTGACAGTCCTGCCGTGGCTCTTATAGCCCACCCATGCTCCCATAGCCCTGCCGTGGCTCCCACACGGACCTGCCATGCTGCCACACAGCCTTGCCATGCTCCCACAGCCCTGCCATTGCTCGTACCCAGCCCTGTCCTGCCTTGGAGCCCAGCAGCAGCACCCACACATCTCTATGACTGGTCTCCTCCACTCACCCAGCTCCCACTGCTCCCAGTGTCTCCACCAGCCCTGTGGCCATTCCTCAGCAGCCTGGCCGGGGTGTGAAAACTACCATAATGGGAGGCTTTTGCAGACAAACTGCAGCACTGACCAGCACACTGTGCTTTCTGTGGGGCAGCAGGTCTATGGCCAGCAGCTGCCACCCGATCCCGTCCGCTCTGCCCGCGGTGACCTCCACACTGAGTCCCGGCAAGCGGCCACCACCCCTAGCGAAATCAGACTCCCAACCCAGGCAGCTCCAGAGAGGCCAAGGGATGACAGCAGGCTCCATGCACAGGGCTCCTCAACCCTGCGAGCTTTTCCCCAACCTGGACTTGGATTTGGGAGAAGCTGGGAGCATTTAACCTGAGCTCTCCAAAGCCTGCATGCTCCCAGACTGACTGGGGTAGACACTGCCAGAGGAACTGGAAATTGCCTGGAAGGCCTTGGCTCTGCCCTTGTGCTGGCTGGCAGGGCAATCTCTGCCTCCTCCGGTGGGACTGACAGCCCTCCTGGGGCCCAGGAAGCCACCCCACTTCATGGCTCCGCAGGGAAGCATCCTTTTTCCAAGAGGGTTATGCTGGAGGGCCATCAGACGGGCTGCTGGAGCAGGAGCGGGATGGGAGGGAGTGCCGACTGCTTCCCCATCTGCTGTGCTCAACGGCAGATCAAATGCTGCCCTGGCCCTTGCGCGAGGGGCTGATACCAGCCGAATTCAGCTTCCTGTGAGTCAAAAGCCGCTTCCTGCCAGCAGAGCCCTGCCTGATAATGGCTGCGCTCTGCTCTCTGCCCGGGAGCAGACCCTCTGCCCTCGCCTCTCCTTGCACTTCCCACATGAAAGCGTTCCCTTCTGTATCTCCCAACCACAGCATCTCCCCGCCCCAGTACAGAGTCGCACGTTAAACTCTAATTTCCTGCTGCTGTCTGGAAGGGCCACAGTCACCCTCATCCCTGGGACAGCTGAGCAGGAGGTTTGGGGCCAGCTGTATCGAGCTGTCCCTCAAGGTCACCTCCCTTGCATACAGAGACAGGCCACATTGTTTGCTCTGCCTGTGCTCCAGCTGCTGCTGGCTGCGGGACACAGCCACTGTCCCCAGCCAGGTCAGGATCAGGGTTCCCCTGTCCCATGCTGGAGTCACCCCATCTCCCCAGCCCACACCAGCAGTGTCATTCCTCTGGCACTCATCCATCCCTTGCCCTTTCTGCCAGCCCTGCGTGGTTCCTTCTGCTGCACAAAGGAGCATTCCTGTTTTGAGATGAGCGAAAGTGGGGTTTGGGTTTTATCTGAGCACTCTGCTGCTCTTTCCTCTTTGAGGTGCCTTTCTAATTTCCTACAAGTTGTGTTTTGTTCTAAAGGAATTTTTGGTCTTCTGACAAAATTGCTCAGCTCGACCCAGGAGTGGATGTGCACAGGACAAAGCAGTTGGGACCTACTGAGGTCAGAAACTGTGGCATATAGGATGGGATGAAATCCTGCCATGCTGCCAGAGACATGCCATCAAGTGCTCTAAAGATCCTAGAAACCTGGTTGGGATTGGAAGGGACCTTAAAGCCCATCTGGTTCCAATCCCTCTGCCACAGGCAGGGACATCTTCCACTACACCAGGTTGTTCCAAGCCCCATCCAACCTGGCCTTGAACACTTCCAGGGATGGGACAGCCACCGCTTCTCTGGGAAGCCTGTGCCAGAGCCTCACCACATTCACAGGGAAGAATTTCCTCCAAACACCATGATTCCCCAAGTCCATCTCCCTGGGCAGCTCATGGCCTCCCGGCTCCCACCTGCGCCGGCGCTGCGACCACCACCGGCACACAGCCCACTTCTGCAACCACTCCTCCCGCACAGGCTTCAGCACCAAAACAGACGCTTTATTTCAATATGGACTCTTACAACTTTTGATCAAGAAACTGTTCTTGGTACTTCTCATCTCTGGGAAGTCAGCCCTTGATTGGCTTCTATATTTAGACTTCTCCAGGGCTTTAGGAAGTTCACTCCTCATGGTATTTAGGTGTAGGATGAAAGCAGCTTTTGCGGGGGATATGTTAAACCACAGCAGGCTCCCTCTGCTAATGCTGCGAGGAGAAAGAGGAGCTAGATTCCTCGAACTTCCCTCTTCCTCTTGCCCCTCATGCCACGGGCACAGTGCATGCCTTAGAAATAGGCACTGGGGAGATGCTGGACTGAGAACAATATCAGCTGTATTGCTCATAATAAAAGAACCCACAAGAAGATGATGGGAAATGCTCTGAATGACAGATTTTGCTCTTTTTCCTCCTGGAAATATTTAGCTAGGAAATTTTTATGATCATTTCTGGTTGAAAAATGGGAGAAAAGCGGTTGCTAAAATGCTGATGGTGTTTCCCTGCGCTGAGCATTTCTTGTTGTGTCTTGTTGCACCAAGCAAACACGAAGCCCCATCCTGCACTTAGAGCTCCAGCTCTACTCACTGCAGTGAAAACAGCCCCAGCCCTGCTGAGCAGCTGAGTGTCGCTCTAGCCCAGCAGGGTTCATTTCTCCTGGGGAAACCGAGGCAGAAGAAGTAATTTTCCCAATGCTCTGCGCTGACTCAGTCCGGGACTGGGGGCATTCACATTGTTTCTCTAACCAGAACTGTACACAATACTTTTTTTCCTTCCCAAAGTAAATACTTCCTCATGAGGGGAGCCAGGTGCTTTATTTTTAGCCGGCAAACACAGCTGAGGTGTGTGTCTTTCATGGGGCACAGACGCCTCTTCAGAGTGAGCCACTCTTCCAGCAGCCGCAGCTGAGCCATGGGGATGGGTCCAGGCCTTTGCTCTGACCTCGGCTTATTCCTCTCCTCTCCCAGCTCCCAGGCCTAGGAATGAAAACACGGCAGCCTGGGAGGGGCAAGCCTGGAAATGGCAGCCCTGCCTCCAGTTGTGGAGAGGGCCGAGGTGCAGATTGCCAAGGGGAGGTGGGTGTGCTCGGGGTCTGGTGGGCGGCTGGGGATGGGGCTGCCATCCATCCCAGGACTGCCATGCATTCCGGGGCTGCCTGGAGCATGGAGAAGCCCAGCAGGAAGAGATTCTTGCTCGGATGCCTGGTCAGAGGCTCCTTGGATGCCTGCTCTGCCCGGGAGGCAGAGGACATTTTGCACGGTGCAGGAGAGCAGAGCTGCCTCCCTGCCAGCACCGGGCTGCGCGCCGGCAGGGAAGCTGCAGGAGCAGCTGGATCTGCCAGGGAGAGGCAAGTGCAGTGCTCCCCAATAAACGTGACCCTGCACCTGCTGGCCAGGAGTCAGGGGGAGGCTCTTTCAGGGGTAACAAAATACTGAGTGCTGTGGGCAGCCCGAGCTGCCGTTGGAGCACTGTTTCACTTGGGTTTGCTGAGAAAGGCTGCTGCAGCCTCCTGAGTGGAGCATCCGACTGACCTGCCTGGGAAATCACTCCCTGGGGCTGTGGACTTCCAACTCCTGGTCAGCTGGTGAGTTGTGTGTGACCTGTGTGGGAGAAGTGCCACGCTATGGGCGCTAACAGGGAAGAGATCACCAGCATTATTATTTGGGGATTATTATAATGTTGCAGTATTTTTTACTATTTTGAAATAGGCAGGATTTGCCCAGAGAAACTGTGGATGCCCCATCCCTGAAGTGCTCAAGGTCAGGTTGGATGGGGTTTGGAGCAGCCTGGTCTAGTGGAAGGTGTACTAGCTCATGGCAGGGGGTTGGAATGAGATCAACTTCAAGGTCCCTTTCAACCCAAACCGTTCTAGGATTCTATGATTAAAAAATGTGAGTTTGGTTTTTTTTTTAATATATCTGCAAAGATGGGTAGCGATTTCTCAATGTCATTTGGATCTTGGTTTAGGTGATCTGGGGTGGAGGGAATGCTACCAGAGTGGAAAAAAGTGGGGGAAAATGGTGAACTGCATTTACAATCAGAATGTTGTCATATATTCCTACATTCCACAGCATCCTGAAAAAAAAAAAACAAACTAGAAATCTGAAGAATATTGAGAATATGTAGCTGTAACACAAACTCAGAACATGTCTAGAGGTGGCTTTTCCTTGAAGTAACTTATCGCTGTGAGTGATCTCCCCAGCGCTGAGCACTAATCTAATAAAAATCACCACCAAAGCAAAATCCTTCAAGGTGGAGGGGCCAAGGCACTGTAACAAGTGACGAGATGACCTGTCACAGCAAGGTGACCCCTCTGTGCCTGGGAATAGACCCAGCAGTGTCAGGGTAGCCAGGTGACATCAGCACACCTACAGTGAAAACACGGTGATGTCAAAATGAAACTGAGGAGGAGGAGATACAGAGCAGTGGCAGCAGTTCAGCTCGTCAGTGGTAAGCAAAATTATGTGAAATCAGTTACAAATGATGCTACAGTGAATCAAGGTCAGGCAGGGCTGAGAGGCTGAGCCCTGGATGTGTGGCATCCCGGTGCCAGCTCCCTGTGTCCTGGCAGTTCCCAGTATGTGGGCCACCGTCGGAGACTCCCACAGGAACAGCATGATGTGCCTCTAGGGAAATGCTGACAGCTCAGTGGATGTTGAAGGGGGGTAGAAGGCCTGCACACCCTCCCCTCCCAAACCAGCCTCCTCGCCAGGTCAGGGCGTGGCAGGGATTGAGCCGAGCAGCACCACAGTGGCTTCAGCACAGCCCGGCCCTGACGCCAGAGCCTGGAAACACCGATCGCCGTAGCCAAGCACCACCACATCTGCTCCCTGTGAGCATATGCTGGGCTCAAGAAATGGGGACAGTGTGGAACCATGAGGGCTCATCATGAACCATGAGATTCCATCACCCCCTTTCCCAGCGTGGGAACCCAGGAAAATAAATGGTCGCTGCCCTCGGTGAGAGCGGGCACTTGTGTTTCTCCTGGGCTCGTATTCATCCTGGGCTCTGGCTCTGCAAGACTGGAGGGTCCTATCCAGGGAGTGAGGGCAGAGGCTACTGGGGCAGATACTGAGGGAAATCTGTTCAGTCTCCCCCTGCATTCAGATAAACGCCCTCTGTATTCTGACTCATGTCCGTCATAACCATTCTAGGGGGATACCACCTCTTCCAAAAGCCAAATTTGAACCTGTAAATAAGCCCAGAAAGGATTCCCCATTAACTTGGGATGACCAAATGAAATTTTTTTTGAGCTCTTAACTGAGACTACGTGTGGGGGGAGCAGAAGTCAAGCATGTTCTTAAATGCTCTGTCATGGTAATCTGTCCACAGAGATCTCTCTCCCAGGTGTGACACACCATCCCATCGCATCAGGTCTCAGTGCTACATCACTACAGGCTGGACACGTGGGGCATATGGAGTGGCTTCACATCTGGATCTCCCTGGTGTTCTGTGAGTCTGTGTCTCCAAACAGGGATGCTTCTGGGAGCAGAGGAAAGGGGGGGCAAAGCGAGCGGGGCAGGGAAGGCAGACAATTAATACAACCTGCCCTCTGTGTGAGGAATAAATTGGCAGCTGACAGGTTATAATCTGTGCAAGCAGGATCTTCACAGGAGAGGTGAAGGCTCCATTGGGGGCCAATTGGATGGTTAATTAGGAGGACAAAGCAGAGGATTGGTGAAAATGTTTATGAAAGAGCGCTTGGCAAGGGAGCCCCTGAGAAACGCTCACCAGAGAGAAGCTGCTTTGGGCTGGGAGAGGAAACACGAGGGTGAAACAGCAGAACAAGCCCTGGGAGGGAAAACAGCCATGCAAATATCCGTGAGAGGACGGGGATTCCCAGGTGCCCTGTGGAGGAGTTCAGGGGAGGACCCAAGGACACCTAATTTTTCTAGAAATACACGGGCTGTGTCCTCCCTCTTCCCCCTCTCTTCGCCGTCCCCAGTCCCCACCCTGGTGCGGTGGGGAGCAGGCTCTGGGTGCCGGCAGGCACTGCTGCCGCAGCCAATCGGCGCCCGCTGGCCGGGCAGAGAAGGGCACGAGGAAAGCAATTAAACCGGAGCTTTGATTGGGCTCACAGATGACTGCTTGTGCTAGAAATGCCTGAGCTTCTTTAAGCGCCTCGGCGGTGGCTGGAGCCGGCCTGATCCCCCATCCCCTCCTCGGCGCGTCGCTGCTGCGGCAGCGGGAGCGTGACTGATGCTCTCTGTCCCACACACGGCTCCGAGAGCTCAGAGGTAGGAACCAGTTGCTAAGAGACAGGACTGTACTTTCCAGCCCACATCCAGACCTTTGTCACCAGCTCAAGGGCTTTCTGCTGGATCCAAACGCCCGGCGCAGGTGAGCGGGAGCAGGCAGGCCTCCTCTCAGCCTCCTCTCAGATCAGGGAGCCGCATGACCAGCTTTCCAACTGAGGATGGGAATGACAAACCCAAAAACATCCCCAAAGGACCAGCTTCCCTGGACCGGCTGCTTAGTCCCAGTGCTGTGAGACTGCAAACTGGAACACCCTGCAGCACCTGGGAACCAGTGTGGGTGGAACCTGCAGCACCAACACCCAGAAGGTTTTGGATGTCACCACAGTGTGGTTGAGCGGATGACTTGGTATTTGCTTTGAGATCCCTCCTTCAAATGCAGGGGTGGAGTCCCAAACTTTAGTCTCCTTTTCTTTGGGGGGTGCCTGATAAGTCTGAATTTTTAGCCTAGAGACTCCCGTAAGAGTGACCTACTACCAGTTGGAAAGCCCAGACTTGAGCCACAGAGGCTGTGACCCCATCTTTTCCAGAGCACTCCCTCCCTTTTGGTGAGGAGCAGAGTCATCAGAGCCACCAGCACTGCCTTTGCCCGTCTGCTGGACGGGAAATACATCCTCCAGGGCTGCCGAGCCAAAGCAGAGCAAGGACAGAGAGAAACCACTCACACAGCATTGTCTTCCTGGCTGTCACTCCGTGAAGGGCCCTGCACCGTGCCAGGAAGACACAACCAGCCTCCCCTCCACTTCCAGAGGCCGCTGCCTTAACCTCAGGCATGCAGCAAAGACACTGTTACCCAAACCTCTGCTCTGCTCTCTGCTCTCACACACCACACAGACAGTCTGCAGCTATTTCTCCTCAAATAAATTGCTATTCTTTGGCACCAGCCATAAAAGTGGAAGTCAGTAGCTTTCCAACAAATACAGCGATTTTGGCCAACAGGTACCTGCCCTTGCTACAATCAGCTAATTAAACCAGACACTGAAACTCAGGGGTGGCTCTGGCCCATCTCAATGCAATTCTTTAGAGGTGGACACAGCTGATAGGAGATCAGGGAAAGATAATTACTAATTTGCACTAAAGAAAAAGATATGAATATGCATCCCTGTGTCATGGCAATGCCAGAGCATCCGTGCAGGCTGGGCTGGGTGAACGGACACTCCACCAAGGCAGTGGAGCTTTCCCTGCCATTTGCTTGTCCACAGTGTAACTTCACAGACTGTTCATACCAAGCCAAACATAATGGTAAGACCCAAACTGAAAAAGTTGTATCAGCAGGAGATTATTGCTGAGAATGGTCCTGAGAAAGTTCTCACTGAAAGGAGTGTGGCTGCCTCTCCGGGCTCTGCTGCAGGCTTCAGTCAGTGACTGAATTCCCTCTTCTGCCCATGCTCAGAGCAAGCCCCTCTGAACCACAGCCCACAAGGAAAGCTGAGAACAGCCACATACTGTCCTTACAACCAGACCTTTCTGCTTCCTCACGAACTCAGCCCTGAGTGCTTGGACCCTCTTCCTGTGCAAAGGTGGGCATAACCTGGAGCGTGGGAACAAAAGCCCCTTGTCAAACCTGGGGTTCTTTCCATTTCAGCCTCATTGACCGAGGCCTGGCAGAGCTGTGCTTTGGTTGTTTGCTTTTGGACCTTTTTCAGAGTGACACCCTTCGAGAACTACAAATATGAAAACAATTGTGGGTGAAGGAGATAACTTTTGGATGAATGTTACGCAAAAAACACTGCTCCTCTCGGATCAACAAGGCCATGCCTGTTTCTGGAATCATGTAGGATGTGCAGGGTAGATGGCAGAGAGTTATTTTTTCAGAAACTGCTTGGTCAGACATGTACTGGGAACTGGAACCTTTGCTGATGGGGCTCCAGGTCTCACCAGTGCCAGTGACCAAAGCCAGTCCCCAAGGAGGAGACTGGCTGGGCTAGTGTGATCTCCCACTGGCGCTGTGATATGTGCCACACCATGGTACTAACAACCACGCTGGGACTGCCTTTAGTCAGGCTTGTAGGCTTGGCAGAAATAAAGCAAGAACTGAATTAGATGCTGGTTTCCTCCTTATCCCTAGAGGTGGCTTCAGTGGGCTGCCCTGGAGGGGTGGGAGTGGGCAGGAGCTGGAAGTGGGCTCTGCTGTCAGATCTCCTGCTCCCTACTCAGTGAGGAATTTCATTCTGCCAGTCTGAGTAACCGCAGATCATCAGAGCTCTCTAAGTTCACCTTGCCAAGGTACTGGAGGCTTCTGCTGCTGCCAGGTGAGCCTGAGCCAGCTCTTGGGCCCAGGGGACTGGGTGTCACTGCTCTCTCTGACGCTTACCATGAGCAGCTTCAGAAGTAAAATTTGTGACTGATGTGCAAGCTTGGAGCTGAATCTGGATGGAATGCTGATGTGGGAGATTTTCTCTAGTTGGGGTTGGATGGGACCATGCACCCAGGCCAGAATTGTGCCAGTGTCCTGAGGGCACATTGAAATGTAAATTCCCATTGGTTCCACTTCTTGGAAAAGCTGGTGCTGTCCGGTGTGTTCAGGGTGGGATCTCTCTGCAGGTGAAGGCTCCACATGCTATAAGTAAGGCTGGTGCAATGGGAGTAATAGACAATTTCTCAGATAATACCCTCAGGCCCATCTGCCTTGTCTAAGGCTCTTCTGAATGGTCTTGATTTATTTTTTTTATCACTTGAAGTCCCCAGAAAGTCTGAGTGGTTATTCACGCTGTGAAAACCTTCTGTTGACTGATGTTCTTAGAGGTTATAGATGTGCAGCTTTTTGGGGCACTGAATATGGGCATTGAAGGGTACTTGTACCAGGAAAAATGTAGCCTCTATTAGCTGTTGGAGCAGCATCTTTCTGACATGCCCAGCTCCTCAGCTCCGGCTTTCTGCCACTGTGCTGTGCTGTCCCACGGCCTGGCACCGCAGCTTTCACATCACAGCACTCCCTGTCTCTGGAGCTAAAATGTATTTAGGGATAGGCTGTACTGTGAGATTTGTCCGCTGTCCCATGGGATAGTTTTCCTGCTGTTGGCAAAAGCCTCCATCCATTTTGCATTTTGGACTCACCAATTACATTTCTAGTGCTCCCCCCACTCCAGCACTGTTCCTTGGGTGAGTTTCACCAGGCAGAATCGTGAAGCAATTTTGAACATCTGGCTCTGGGGGAGCGGGCACAGGTGAGCTGTACCTGTACAACAGCAGCAACCCACTCATGCAATGTCCTCATCCTGTTAACGATGCCTACAGAGCCCCAGAGCCTCGTGTCAGCGCTGCGGGGGACGGGGAGAGAGCAGGAAAGCAGATTCAAACGTGGGCAGTGCTGCAGAGCCTGCCTGGTCCCCACGGCTCCGCGCAGCCCCCGAAGGGCCGGGCTGACGCCAGGCTTCCCCTGCTCATCCCGCAGCCCCCCGGCCTGCATCACGGCCTGCCAGCACGGATCTGTCCTGGCCGCCGCGCCGGAGTTGTGACAAGCTCCCACCACACACGGCCAAGTACAGCATCGATTTAGAGAGCAGCTAACGCCCGAGCCGAAGTCTGAGGAGAACCCTCCCCTGCACACCCGCTGCTCCGGCCACAGCCATCTGCTCTGCCGGTTGTCACCGAGCGCTGTCCATTTCCCTGCACCATGGCTCCATCTCGCTCCACGTTTGTCTGGGAAAGACTGTCTAAATGATGCTAAATGCTTAGGACAAGAGGGACATGAGATTATAATGAACTGCATCTTAGCACCTTGTCATGGACAAACTCTCCCACAGTTCTTAGCAAAGCTGGGGGGAAGGATGAGTGCTGCACATCCCATGTCAGGGTTCGGTCCAGCCCATGGGTAACGAGGGGGTTCACACCTTAGCATGTGTCAGCCGTGGGAAAGAAGGGCAGATCTGGGCACTTTGGGCTGTGTCCATTGTCCGTGCTGCAGTGGTACACAAAGATACCCTCCTCCTCCTCCTCACTACAGCCTAAACGCATTTTTTTCCAACACCCGGACCTCAAGAATGCAGCATCCAGCCCGTGAGTGAATAGGGCTATCTAGCAACAATGTCCTACACTGCTAAACCGCCTGTGTTTATCTGCATAGGGCTTTTTTAATTGTATGTGTTAAATGTCCAGCATCTTTGGGACGTTCATCTGGGAAAAAGAAATGTGAACAGTCTCTGTGCCAGACATCCGTCCGCACTGCTGTTCCTATTCCCAATGCATTCTTTGAGAAGACCACCATCTGCTCTGACCACCACCTAAGGCAGATGCCCCCTTCTCAGTGCACAGTCCCTGCTCTCAAGCCACCCAAATCTGATTAGGCCTGTTCTGATGAGAGGCCTGGAGGAGGGCAAGGGAAAGTTACTCAGGAGAGAAAATAATAACCACATGTTAATTAATTTTTCACTACAGATGCACAGAAAACACAGAAACAGGCTCAGGGTGCATGAGCCAAAAAGAACAGCTCTACTGGCTTGCTGGGGAGAGGGGGATAATTTTGGGAATTTGGGATCATTATTTTCCAGAGGAGGAGTGGCCCTAGCCCTGTCAGAGAAAGGAAATCTTATCCCCACTGCTGCCCTCTACATGGTCTTTGCCACCTCTTTTCCAGCTTTCCCTCCCGGTCCCTTGGATTTCCTGTAGCGACCTGCAGTGAGAACAGAGGACGCACCCCCTGCCACCCTCTCACTGCACCCGCACTGGGGCTCTGCCTGTCCCTGCAGCAGGGCACATCCACAGAACGGTGCTCGCCCGGCAGATGTGCTCGGAGAAGGGCGAGCGGACAGGACGAGCCGGATCAGATTGCTGAGGAGCCAGGGGAAAGCAACCGAAACACCGCTCCAGAAGTATTTGGGAAAAGCAGCTGAGCAGACATTAAACCAGAATCCAGGCATTACTGTCCAGCAAAAGCCTCATATCAGCTTCATGAATTATTTGACTGTGTGCATGAGAGCAAGGAAATACACCCCAAACCCAGCCCAAACCACCAAGGATGAGGAGAGTACTGAATTACGAGGAGCTGAAGAAAATCCCTGACAAGTTACCTAAATTTGAGAGCAAAACCAAAACTCCAACTGCATCCTTCTGAAGTGGTCCATGGGATTCCTGACAGAGAGTGGCACAGTGGGGCCAGGGAGGCCAGGACCAAGGGAGCAGGAGGCAACAACTTCTACAGACCCCACACTGGAGGGTTTTGTGGACTGTGATAACTGATCTCCCTACAGCCAGTGGCTCTGCAAAGCGCTCCCAGCCCTAACATCCAGTGGGCATCCAAGCATTGGGAAATAAGATGTATTTCCCCTTGGAAAATTCGGTTGTCCCCCAGGACATGCCTGCTTGTGTTTGCTGGTTTAGGGGAGCCTGGGTGCAACGCCTGTCTGTAGCCTGCAGGGACTCTGCCAGGGAAGATGCGGGGGCCTAGGCATGCTCCTTGCTGAAACTTCATCTGTGCAGAGGCCCTTCGGGAATATGCGGGCTTGCGCCGGCCTGGTTGAGCCGCTGACCCTCGGGACTCCCTCCCGGACAAAGGGGAGGGGACGTCTAGCAAGCAGCAGGGTCGAGGGAGTCTGGCTCAGCCTCTCTGGGGTACCATGACTCTGCAGCATTTGGAAGATCTGGGATAGAGTCGCTGACTGGATAGAGAGGACCCGGGGGGGAAGTGCTGGGTCTGTGGAAGGGGGTACAGCTCCTAATCCGCCCTCCGCAGGAGCTCTTGGCACAGGGAGAGTGATAGAGGAGGGCTGCTGAGAGGTCTCCAAAAAAAAAAAAAAAAAATCGCAAAGAATTTTTTTGGGGCATGGCATGGGGGAGGGGGGCTGAGAGGGGAGAAAGAAAGGAGCCTCTGAGCACCACGAAAGGAGAGGGAGAAATAATGACCCTTCCCCCTCCCCCCAATAATCAGGCGGACCAGATGGGAGGTAAATAGTGCGTTTAGAAGCATTTGCCACAGATGGGCTGCCCTCAATGGAAGCATCCTCCAGCCACATCAATGCTGGAGTCTGTGTGCACAGAAAACACTGCACCCTTCAGAGCAGCGGCAGCAGCAGCAGCAGCGGGAGAGGCGGGGAGGGACAGGGGGAAAAAAATCCCTGCCGGAGCCCTCCGGTGCCCGCGGTCCCGGCGGGGCGGAGAGGGTCGCGGAGGGTGGCGGGGGGCGCGGGGCCGGGG
>WBMZ01017597.1:0-21339 GCA_013400975.1 Atrichornis clamosus | reverse complement strand
CTCCCCTCCCGCCGGTCCGTCATGGCCGCAGCGCCGTGGTGAGCCCCCCGCGCGCCGCGCCATGGGGCCGGACCTGGGCTGGGTCGCGCTGGTGCTGCTCTTCGCCGCCTCTCTGCTCACCGTGGCGGCCTGGCTGCTGCAGTACTGGCGGTCCGCGGCCCTGCGAGCGCCGCGGCGGCGCGGGGCGGCGGCGGAGGAGGCCGGGGCCCGGGCGCTGCTCGCGGCGCTGCTTGCCCTCCGGTCCCTACGGGAACAGTGGCAGCGGGCCTGGGTGCGAGCTCTCAACAACCAGGCGCGCCGGCACGGGGTACGGCAGAGCCCGAGCGGGAGAGCGCGGGGAGCGGCGGCGAGGTGAGGCGGGCCTGCCCGCCTGCCCTTTGTTCGTGGGTGCCGCGATAGCCTTTCCCCGTCGGGCGCTCCGGCCGGACGCTCGATTCGGCCTGCGCGGGAGTGCGCTGCGGTGTGCCAGCGCGGAAAGGGCGGAGTGGGGTACCGTGCTTCGTTTAACCCGGATTGGGGCAGTGCTATAGCCACTCTGAGGTTTCCACAGCAATCTCTTCACAGTTTTCTGGTATTTATTTTCCTTAATCTCCCAGTATCACCACTGCACTCTCTGTAGTTTTGGAGTTCACGAAGGAGGATATGCCCCAGTGATTCCGTATGGAAATAATTGCATTCTAGCTTGTGTTGTCTGCAAGGCAAGGGACTTAATGCCCACAGAAGCTGTGGTTCAAAGAGGTCCGAAGTCTATTGTAATCTTTTTTTTCTGTTGTGTGAACGGGAAGGGGCTTCCTTTCTATTAAGTTGTATGGGAAAATCAAGAGCTAAAACAGATTAGCATAAAGCTAGCACGTTTGAAGAAAAGGCAGTTAAAGTCTTGAAGAACACGATGCAAACTTGTGTTTGGGTTTTCCAACAAGATAGGAAAAGTACCCCTGCTTTTGACAAAGCGACAAATTCTAGGCTAGATTCAGTGAGAAGTGCCTCCCCATGTAGGGTACAGTGCGTCCCTGCTTCCCCTGTAGAAACTCACCCTCTGCTTCCGTGCCCCTCTTACCGCTATGCCATAGTCATGGTGGTCAAAGTTTTGGCAGTTGCCCATATCTGATATACTGTACTTTCCTGTCATGTTGAATTACTCAGATTTTCACAAAATGACCTGAATTTATGAGTTCCAGGCTTTAGGATTCCTGGAAAGGGAGGATTAACTGATGGCTGGAATGGCACGGAGGCCCCTCAGGTTGACTGCAGTCTTCTCTGAGTACTTCATGTGCACCTTCCCAAAGACCACAGAGCAGGAAACTTACTCTGGGCATGGTGTGTGTTAGGTGGTTTTTTTGGTTTTTCTTTGTAATGAGGTTGCATAAAGGGTAGTCCTGCCGTCTGCCAAGGTTTTGATGGAGAAGCTGCACCTCTTTTTTTTGCAGTGCATTGTAGTTTTAAGGTAAACCTCAATTTAGAACTGATGGCAGTTCTAGTGTTGTCATAAAAAGCATTGCCCTGTGGCCCCTTCACCTCTAGTCCCTGTCTCCTACAAATTTATTCTTGTGTCTAGTCAAGGGATGGCACATACGGCCTGGCAGTGCTCATTGCAGTTGATGGCTGCTCTTTCCTGGCTCCCAGTCTGATTCCACCCCATCTCCCCTTTTGAGACCCAAGGGGAGTCTGGGATGGATTTATGCTTAGAAGCTAGCAATTTCACTTTCTCCCAGGTATACTTATGCTTAGCTCATTTTGCTGTCTCATTTTTTTCATTTTAGTTATGTCGACTGACAAAAAAGTATAAGGAAATGCAGGTCTGTAAAACTGGGTTTAACAGAAGAATTGTTTTGCAAGAGTGGACTGATGACTGCAAGTACATCAGGCTCTCAGTGTGGATGCAGAATGATGGAGGATCTCAGCCGTCAGATTTATAAGCCCTCTTCCACAGGCTTGTTTTTATGGCTGGGAACGTGCTGTAGATTGCTGTCTTGATTGCCTGTTCAAGAGCTGTCTTTAACATCCTCTGAGTGTGCTGTCTTTTTCCCTTGTGCATAGACCCAAGAAAGGAAAAGGAAAGTGCTGAAACTGGGCTAAAAGTCTCATGGTTTGCCATAGAAGTATAATAGAGAGAGGCTGGCTTTCCCGAGTCCTGGAGGAATGCTCCTTGGTTGCTTATGTCTTGATAGTCCATTACCTTCAGTGGTTTGTTCTTTTTGCATGGTTTCTTTCAGCTTATTGCATTTTAAAAGAATACATCCTAATCTTGCTCAGATCCAGATTTGCCGATGTTTCCTCATGCTTCTGTATCGTGGTGAATATGAGTAGATAACATACGTGGTAGGAGCTTTATAGGAGTGCTTTGGTGGTCAGAGCATGCCAGAATGTGAATTTGAGTGGATTGTGCTAGGAGCGTGGTCTGAGGGGGCCAGCACTGGGCAGATGAGGGTCAGTCTGCTTTCCAGCCATGTTTCATTCTGATCACTGGTGCTTGAAAGAGCAGATTCAGTCACAAGGGGTCCCATTTTTTATAGCTCTTGAAATACCAACTGCTAACATTTAGTATTTCCTCTTGGAATTACAATTCACTTGCCTTAAAATGGGGCAAAGACTTCAGAGGAATTGAGTTGCCTCTCAAGCGCATGCTACCTTCCTCATTTTATTTTTTCCGCTATGTCTTCTCCATGCCTTGGGGGACATATAAATTCATGCTACCTTGTGCGTGTGGTTCATTCCGAGCCGGCTGAGTAACGAGATCTTTTGAAATTGACTGGTGCCTCCCAGTTTGGTGAGACTGTGGGGTGTTGGGAAGAACAGGGGGATAGCTTGCTGCTGCTGCTGCTACTGGAATACTTGAGTCATTGGGCAGAGGTTCTGGTCACAGAGAGAAAAGGCTGATTTGATGTTTTGGACTGACCCACGTGAGTGAATACATGGCTCTGGTGGAGGAGGCTTGTGAGAAAATGAAGCAGCAGGCATTACTAGTATGAAATAGCAGAGAGCGATCTGATACTGTTTATCCATTTGGTCAGTTTTGAAGTTTGATTACTGAGAAAGCTGTCTCGTGTCTTGTGTTAGAAGGAGGGCATGTGTCTGGACTAGTTTTTGATGGGCAGGAAGTTCTTCAGGTTGTAGAATTTATGCCTGTCAGATCAGTGTCTGAAAGCCTATTCTGCCCCTCGCTTGGGTCTGTCTGTAGCACAGAGGTGGCAGCGCACAGTCTCGTTTGCTTGAGAAGGGTGTGGTTTCCTGCACCCTTATTGTGTCTTTTGATTGTTCTGGCCCTAAAACGCAGTCAGCTCGGCAAATAGTCATGTCCTAGTGCCCACGTTTCCTGGTTTCACTCTCTCTCTCTCTCTTTTTGTCCCTTGTGAGCAGAGGGGATCTTTGGGGGCTAGGTTTTGTGGAGGGATGCTCTCAAACTCATTATCTTGGTCTCGTATTTCTCGAGAAGGGTTCTCTGTACAGAACCGATCTTGAAATATGGGGAGCTCCTCAAATGAAGAAGAGGGATGCCTCCACAATGGAGTCTGTAATCTGTTAAACCAGGAGAGGGTGGAAAAAAGGAACAAGTTGAGCACAGGAGCTGATGTACTATATGCTGAGGGTGTGGGTTTTGTTAATTGTTTATTTAGTTTGGGGGTGTTTTTTGTGTTTTGGTGGTGGTGGTTTGGTATTCTTTTTCCTTGGAGCAGGATTAGCACAGACAGGAGAGAGAGAGAAGAAAGAGCAAAGCTTCTGCAATGAAGAAAGAATAACACACTTGACCTACAGTTGACTCCTATCCAGAACAATTTTTCGTTCTCATTTGGGCTTACCTGTCTGAAATTAGCATCGTGTTTGTGAGTTCAAACCTTAGCTGGAGACCTTTTGTCCTTTCTCTGTACGGACAAGCCAAGGTGGGTAGAATTGCAGTGTGTGATGGTTCTGAGTACTGCCCAGATTCATGGAAACAGACTGGAGTGTCTCTGGGGCCCCACATCATTCATCCTCTTTGAAACTATCTGGGCGACTCTGACTACTGGGAATTAACAGAGTTTTCTCTTTGTAGAGTTCAGTGCAGATCACATTTGAAGAGGGTCCTCAGTTACCGCAAGCCGCAAATATAAGTTGTGTGACATGCAAGGGACAGTCGGACCACAGCATGGTAAGACTTTGCTGTTCTGAATTGTACAGCGTGGGGTTTCTCCACTGATGATGTGTACTACGGAGACTGCTGAGGCCTTTGTGATGGGGATGGTGGAACCAGGGAAGTTTTGGATGAAGTCTGTTGTTGAGTTGACAGAAGGCATGTCTCCTGTTCAGAGGCTCTGGGGCCGCACATCAGTGAGCTCTGTGAGGGCAGATGTGTGGGTGGAAGCGGGGTGTATGAATGCTGAGCCCAAACATCCAGGTCCTAGAGTGGAGAGGAGAAGAGAGCTCCTGTCACCAGTTTGTCTGTACTGCCTCATGTACAGGGTATGAAGTGGCAGGTTTGCAGTGTGGAACTTGGCGAGAGTAACACAGCTGCTTCTTGCTGAGGATGTAAACTCATCTTTTCCTTTTCTCTCTAGATGCTGTGCTGCCATCTGTCAGCAGAAGCTGTGAAATTCCCTGTCTCTGTTACTCAGCAGTCCCCAGTTGCTGTTTCTGTGGACACCTATCATGTCACTTTGGCTGTGCTGCAGGCTCAGGTAAGGGTTGCAAAAAGTTAAACATTGACCTTAGTCTTTCACCTAGTCCCACACTGATTGAGGAAGGAGGACCCAATTTAATGCAAGTAAAGGCGTTGTTGTGCTGGAAGAAGCAGTGTGCTGACACTGACATTTAGGGAGGTGGCAAATATTCACCATCTGCGTGCCGAGTACTGTTTTCTGAGTCTTGTTCTGCAGATTTTGGCTATGAAATGTAGCTGTAAGAAAATCCAGAGTTTTGAGGCACGTCAGCATTCTATACTGTGTATTTTAGTGGGTATTTAAGAAGCGCGAAGTCCAGAGAATTCAATTCCCCATATGGAAAGGGAAAGGTATGTCCTGTGCACGTGTAAGTATGGTGTCCTGGTAGTGGGTATGAAAAACGAATCTATGGTGAGGGGTAGTTTGCTTGTAAGTGTTCCCCTTTATTACATTCACAAGAGCACAAGATACAGCTTTTTCTGTGTGTTGAATATCGGAGATGCTTCTTCCAGTACAGAAGCTCTGAAATCACAACAGGCGGTAACTCCATAGTCGCTTTCTGGCTGGATTTGATTCTCTGGAATGTGATTTTGTTCCTGTTGTGATGAAGGACATGGCGCTGGAGATAGTATCTTGCTTGGAGGCGGTGTGCTTATGAGTGCACCCAAAAAAAAAAAAAAAAATTAAAAAAAAAGAAAAAGACATGGCAAATTAGAAGTAAGTCAGCGGTAGCAGAAGCCAGTCCTGTGCTGTTGCAGATATTGCAGTTCAAAGGTTGCTCTGGAACCCTTTCGGTCTCAGAAGCTTTTTTTATAATTTTCAGTCTACTTTTATCAGGTCATCCCAGTTTGATTTTGTGTCTCTGTTCTGTGGTCATTGGAACAGCTCCTTTCTCTCTTCCGCATTTAGTGTGCCTGCTGCCAATGTAGCTATGGGCAGCAACTGCAGTTGCTTTTCACCTCTGAAAGGTCACCTTTCTCACATCTCATCCAATGGCTCCTCTAGTCACTGGCATTTTCTAGGTCTCCTTGTCTGCACTTGCTGACAAGTTTGGGGTTGATTGTTCGTGTAGAGAATTGCATGTGGTATTCTAAGTGAGGTCTTGCTGCTGCTTTATGAAATGCTGGTTAGATTACCATATGCCTGCCTGTCTTTTGGAACACTTCAAGTACTGCGTTCTCAGTTGTGCCTTGCCTGTTCTGCGCACCTCTTGTTCGTTGCTTACTTGGCTACTGTGTTTCACATCTGTTGCTTTCGACTGATGACCTTTTGTGTTGATGGTAAATGTCAACCTGGCAATTGAGAACTATGCTGAATTTCATTATCGGTTTTTACTAGAGCTCTCAGGTCAGGAGGTCTTCCTGTGTGGTTCTGCCTCTGCCTGTCACATTAACGAGGCTTTGATGGGTGCGTGGGTGTGCAACTTTTCAACTACAGCTAAACTATGGGATGGTGTACAGTCTGGTTTTTTGTTGCAGACTGTTGGTGACCCAGATGAGTCTTCAAACTGAGAATCATTTCCTAGAGATGCATTGCTAACTTATAAATGGTTGTGCTTACATTTGGTAGTGGTTAATAGATGTAACTCAGTAAGTATGTGTTGGTGCCCAACTCACACTTTTGGATTGTTCTGCAGACTTTTTCTTCAGTCAAAGGAATAATGGGTCATTTTTCCCTCTGCTGGTGCCTGGGCACCCAACAGCGGTGAGGAAGCTAGATCTCGCTATGAAGCGATGAGGCTTCTGCAGCCGCTTCATCCTGTAGGCCTGGGAGCACTTGTGTTCTTACGTTCCGTCTCTTACTGTCGCGGTGGCACGAGCGCCTTTCAGTTGCTGAATTTGGAATGGGGCAAAAATCACCTAATGTGAACAGAAACTGTTCCTGACTGCGGGTATTTGTTCTGGGCCAGGTGGAGATCCACTTGGAGGAGATACAGAATGAGGGTCTCCTGGTGTCGTGGACATTCAAGGATAGACCAGACTTGGACCTTTTGGTTCTTCCGAGACTTGAACTTCCCGAGGTGAGTGGCTAACAGTGAGAGGATGACCTTGAGTGGAGGAAGGAAGGAAGGAGGGAGCAGAAACAGCATCGGGCTGGAAGGAAGGCTGCCGTGGAGGGGAAAGGTTGGCAACTCGCTGTCATGGTCCTTTAGGGCAAGGGAGGGGATTCTTTCACCCTGGAATCCACACTAGCTCAGCTGTGTCAAAACAGCATCCTCAAGAGGGCTGAAGTGATACCGGTATCCGTTGAAGACTTTCTGTCTATGCAGGTTCCTCCTGCTGTTGTCAGATGTGGAACTGCAAAATGAGCTCGACTGCTGCTTTTATTAGTGTGTGAGGTGGTGTTTGCTTGTTGTTGTTGTTGTGTTTATTTGGTTTTGTTGGTGGTGTTTATTTGGGTTTTTTTAAAGAGCTTGATTAAGATTTAAGAGAGTAATGTGGGAAACCCATGGATTAGAGGTTTAATGAGCAGAACGTGGACGTGCTTACGCTTCTGTGATCCAAGTAGGTTGGTTGATTTGTTGTTTTATTGACACCCTTGTTACTTTATCCCAAGTAGATGTAGGAATTTGGCTGTTTTCCCAAAAGTGTGGTAGCACCATCTCCGAGGTGGTGAGCATGTGACAAACTATAAAAGCTGTATTGTAAAAATGTACAGCGGATAGACTACAGATGTAGAGGCCTAGTTTGTGTCATTTAGAAAGCTTGCATTTGCCTGCAGCTGCTACACAGAAGGTTTACACAATGAGGACAGTGAGTATGGGATATGGGAAGAGTATCTGCGAGAGTAACTGTGTAGCATCTTAGATGCTTGAGAGGCGGTTGGAGCTGTAAATGTGTCTTTTTTTTAATGACTTTACTGCATTTCCTCTTGATTGGCGGAGAGAAGGATGAAGGGAGAGCAGATTTGTCCACTATAAAGGATCTGATAGAGGATACCATTGTCAGCACACAGCCAGTCATGACAGTGAATCTGATGGCCTGCACCGCTGGAGCCAGTGTGGTAAGGCACTCTCCTCGTGTCATTCTTGTTGTGCCTCAGACACAGGCCCCCAGACTCTTCTGAGAGCTGAGGCTCAGGCAGGAATCCAGGGTTTGAGTTTCATTTCTGGGTGACAGCTGAATCCTGTCCTGCACTGTCATAGGAGTTGGAGTACTGCAACATGGGGCATAGGGATAATTAGAAACTGCTCCCAAGGGCCACTCTTTGTACCTTTCTTCTTGAATGCTGATTGTCCGTCATGTAGTTCTGGAGCTGAATTGCCTGAGTTGCATCTCTGTTTTGGCCGTCTCCCTTGCTCTGAACACCAAGGCTCTGCCCAGGGCAACCTTTGCAGGCATGGAACGGTCCATGATTTGGGGCCACGAGGGCCCCCTGCCGTGTCTCTTGATGGCTTTGCGGGTTATTCCTGTGTCGGTGTGAGGAGCTGCTTGATAGATACAAAGACAAACGTCATGCGTCTTGCTGCTGTCTGCTGGCGAGTGAACGATAAAGGCATCGGTGTCGCTCTCGTCATTCCTCAGGTACCCAGCAATAAATTGACTCAAGAGTCCCCGTCCGGAGTAGCAGCAGCCCCTCTGGGTTCTAAGCTGTTGCTCCGGAATCTTCGAGTGCTGAACTTGGGCTGCCAGGGGAAGGGAGGTAAGCGTGAAAACATTGCTGATCCACAGGGGCAAGCGTGCAGGTGGCGAGATTGGAGTGAGTGGATGTTTTTGGGTGGGTTTGAATGAAAAAGAGGGGCGTGTGTCTGACAAACCACTGCCTCTTGTTGATGAGTGCACGTGTGCCCTCTGTCCCTCTGTTGCAGGAGTTGGGGAGATATGCTGCATGGCAGAGCTAGACAGCCCACCACAGCAGAAGTGGACGAGGCCAATGACAGCTGGTAGTGCCTGTGCAGCAGGAGAGATGGAGTGGAATGAAGAGTTCTTTCTGTAAGTGTCTGCTCTCCCTCTGGCTGGCACAGTAGAGGCGGACCGGTGTCATTACTCTGGGTGTCATTACTATGCTGCAGTAACTGATGTGGGTGGTGCAGAGGTGAAATCTGCATCGCTGGCCAGCATCCGTTCGTGTGGCTCCTGTGCTGGGCTGCTGATTTTGGCATTTGGCCTCAACGTGCATACATATTTCCCACTTCCCTGGATGCTCTGTGTTTTAACTGGGTGGGCAGAAATGCTGATTGTAGGCGCAGCAGGTGCAGTAGGGCTGTAGCATAATTCTCAGCCTTCCAGATGGATTGCCCTCTCAGCTTCCCCTCACAGCCTACACAGACCTGCAGGGTACATGAACCGGAGTTCTCGTTTGTGTAGTTTGCTGCACTAGTCACGTCCTCCAGAGTAGTGCATGCGTACCGAAACTTTGCAGAGGGTGATGAGGCGTGTGAGATCTGAGGGAGGGAAGATAGAATGGGGTTGTTCGCTCCACGGTTACTTTAAAAAGAGTGCTTAACACCAGCCCATCTTCGGTTTCAACAGGGAGTTGGGACCTAGAAGCAAAAAACTGAAGCTGCAGGTGCTGGGGAACAGCGACGGAAGGGAAAGTGAGTACGGGCAGCCGTAACATGGGTTGTAAGATGGGCAGACAAAAGTGCCTGAGGGGCTTGCGGTGCTTTAATCTTGTGGTAGTTCTGTGCTGGTACAATGTGCGATGAATTCTGCAAAGGACTTTTTATATTTAGCTTTACGTGAGCCTCTGACTGTGTGAAGTAACTCTGGGTTCCGTTCTTCTTACCAAAATGGTCTGGGCCTGACCTCGAACCTGAAGGCTCCTGTGGCCTGCGCGTCTCCACTCTGAAGCAGGGAGAGGCATGCGGGTATTTTCCCTCATGTTTTGGGAGAACTTTGCAGAAGGCTCTTAATGCTGTTTATTTGTACTCAGTCAGGGACTAACTGCAGCACCTGTTTTTGATGGAGGCCACACAATGGTCACCTTTCTAAGGGTGTTGATTTCTGGATTGTTAAAGAGGAGCAGAGGAGCACTGCCTGCCCGTTCTCCCTCTTGAACCCGGGAGTTAGCAGAGTTGTGGGGATCTGCTTTGTTGGCCCCTGGGGCTGCTTCCCAAAAGCAGGGGTTACCTCAGAGATGTCTGAGGTGCTGAGGTCATGTGACGTGTTTCATTTTCCTGTTCCTCCTTGCAGATGTGCTGCTGGCATATGCCACACTTTTGATTGATTCTTTGGGAAAACAACCATCTGGGAGACAGGTCTGCTCACTGGCCCCGGGAACTGGGCAGTCACTGACAGCTGAAGCTACCATTGCATTGGAGGTGAGCTCATGACCCCGCAAGCTCTGCACAAATGCATGCTCCGGAAGCATTCACGATGTGAGCCTCTTCCTGGAGACAAGCATGTTTGGGCCTGAGCTTGACACAGGGGACTGTCAGACCCTTTTGCCACAGAGGGGTGTCACCTGACCCTCGGTCCGTGAGCCTCTCGCTGTTGAACTGGTACTGTATTGGGGATGGCTTCTCGGTGCCCAGAGCCCTAGCTTTTGTTGCCCAAATATGTCTGCCCCTTTCCATCTCGGAAGAAGAGAGCCTCTCTGAGCAGTGCTTTACTCTTTATAGCTGCTGTTCCAGGAGGCTCCTGCATCTTTGAATGCTCAGCACGCCATGTCTCTGCGAACCAGCATCACCCCCACTAAGAAGGTGGAGATGGACCGAACCATCATGCCTGATGGCACCATCGTGACTACTGTCACCACGATTCAGTCCCGGCCCAAGGCAGACTGCAAACTGGGTGAGGCTGCGTTGCAGCACGTGTAATGTATGGGTGGCTGCTATGGCGGCACAGACTTAGCCGCGACATTCCCGTGACTGCTGACTCAGGCAGTAATGCAACTGTTTAGCCGTCACGTGTGGTCATTGCAGGCTCACACCTTGCACGTTGCTTTTGGTGTGTGGATCGGAACACGGGCATCCTTGCCGTTCCCTTAGCGTCTCTGTGGCTGGCTGGAAACGCTTGTGTAGCTCTGCTTGTATAGCTTCCTCACCTCTGTGTTTGGGTAGAGGTGAGGAAGGGATGAGCCTCTCACCCTTTGGTGTGGGAGGTCTAATGCATATGCTGCCGCATAACCTCTGTGTGATGTCAGGCTAAGTGTTTAGCCATGCTTTCTCCGGTTTCTTCACTGCTAAAGAAGTTACGCTGTACGTACTGAATGCGGAGCCAAAAGCACTTTGACCTTGCTTACTGGGGGTTGTTGCTGCTTGCAGTCTGGCGTCCTGGTGAATGTGATGCTGGATATTCCATGAGGTGGGCCTCAGAAATTGCACGAATGAGGTATTGCGATGCAGCTGCTTCACAGGATTGCAGCCCAGAAAGGCAACTGTATGCTGGGCTGCATCAAAAGAAGTGTGGCCAGCAGGTTGAGAGAGGTGATTCTCTCCCTCTGCTCTGCTCTTGTGAGACTTCACCTGGAGTACTGTGTCCAGCTTTGGGGCTCCCAACACATGAAAGACATAGACCTGTTGGAGTGAGTCCAGAGGAGGGCCCCTAAGTTGGTCGCAGACCTGGAACGCCTTCCCTGTGAAGAAAGGCTGAGAGAGTTGGAGTCGTTCAGGCCGGAGAAGAGAAGGCTCTGGCAAGATGTCGTAGCACGCAGCCTTCCAGTACCTAAAGGGGGCTTACGAGACAGCTGAAGAAGGACTTTTTACGAGGGCATGCAGTAATAAGGGGGAATGGATTTAAGTTGAAGGAGGGTAGATTTATATTAGCTATTCGGAAGAAATTCTTCCCTGTGAGGGTGATGAGGCACTGGCACAGGTTGTCCAGGGAAGCTGTAGCTGCCCCGTCCCTGGAAGTGTTCAAGAACAGGCTGAATGGGGCTCAGAGCAACCTGGTCTAGTGGGAGAGTGGTTGGAACCAGATGGGCTTTAAGGTCCCTTCCAAACCATACCATACCATTCTGTGATTCTGATTTTTTTCCCCAGTAGGCTCCTTACTGCTTTGCTGCTGCAAAGCCTTGCAGAGCCAGCCTTTCAGGCTCTCCGAATACTCACTTGAGGCTTTTTGGGATTGCGTGTAGAGGGGGCACAATATGACAGCATAGCTGCGTAAGCTTCATCTCCACTTACTGGTATCTTTGTGTCTCTTTTGCTGTGAAGATTCACCATCGAGGTCACCTTCCAAGGTGGAAGTGACTGAAAAAAAGACAACAGTGCTTTTGGAGACCAGCTACCCTCACAGCCGCATGCCCAGCGGTAGCCGTAAGTGCTTGGAAATTTGAGGCTCTTACTGGAGAAACTGTTCCTTAGCCTTGCTTAGAAAGTGGCAGTCTGAGTGTAGTTCACTGAACTTGTTTACATGTTCTGCTGCAGAGAATGTCCAAGTGTCCGAGTGAAGGTGGGGGCAGAGGGCTGGTGGTGGGGTGGGAACAGGTAAAAGACATTCCCCTTTGGCTATCCAGTCAGTGACGATGAGTGTTCCCTTGCTTGACAAGAACTTTCCGGGCTATCTGGACCCAAAGAACTTTGCTCACCCTGCACCTGGGGCTCTGATTGTTTCCAGAACAGAGCGCTGCAGCCATTTTGACAGTTTGCACCCAAAGCAAACTCTTGGGAATCTTTGGAAGTCTTTATTGAGCAGGAGAAGTATTTTAATGATATGCCTGGTGGGAAATGAAACTTTTCAGGTACCTGAAAAAGCCAAGAACTAGCAATACAGAGCTTTCTTCCTTTGGTTTATTTGGACAAGTCTGTAATAAACTCTGTTCTCTACGTTCATGCTTATATAAGTTGCCTATTACAAGCATTGCGGTCAGCAAGTGACCTTTGGCCTGTGCTGAAGGTTGCTACTCCAAGCGTTGGTGTTTTTCTTGTGCTCAGGGGATAGCCATACACCCAATGGCTTGGATCCGGTGGCGGAGACGGCAATCAGGCAGCTAACCGAGACGAATAACAAGACCACCAAGAAGACACCAACAAAACGTAGTACACTGATCATCTCAGGAGTTTCCAAGGTCTCTGGTAGTTAGGAGCTGCATTTCCAATCTGGGAGGTTGTTTCTAGGGATGCATGCATGAAACTGCCCTGTCCTGCAGGGACCAGTGTGGGAAGGTTCCAACACAGATAACTGGCTCGGTAGAAGCCTTTCACTGCTTCCCAGTGAGCATTAAAAGGTACCTTGCCAGTCTGCAGGGCAGCTGCCAGTGGGTGTTCACAAAGGGCAGCTGCAGAAAGGGAGGCTGCTGCCATAGCTGGTTTTGAATCTCACGGAAGGTATAAGGAGTGTTCCTTAACTTGGCTCTGGGAGTGAGACATGTGCAGCAGAATGCTTTGCAATTGGCCATGTTTCATTATGTTTCAGCAGAAGAGTGACAATTACGCATTGGTGCTGTGTAGCACTGGTGATCGGAACCAGAGCATCCATATGTAGGTAGATGGAAGAAGGGAGATGAATGCAATTCTTTCGATCCTGTCTTCATGTCTGTCTGCCCTTCTAACCCCCCCTTCAGGTACCTATTGCTCAAGACGAAATGGCACTTTCTCTGGGTTATGCTGCATCCCTGGAGGCCACAGCGTATGGGGACTCTGAGGCAGAGGGCAGAGCTGACCAGATGAACGATTCTGCCGAACTGTCACAGCCACTCGAAGCGTTGCCATTGGGACGAAGGGACAGTCAGGAGCTGGATGAGACGACGCGATCGGACATCTCTGAAAGACCATCGGTGGAAGATGTTGAGTCTGAAACTGGCTCCACGGGAGCCCTTGAGACCAGGAGCTTAAAAGATCACAAAGGTAAGGATGAACTGTTAGACGGTAGCTAACGTGAGCCTCTGACATTAGTTGTACATGAGTACAAAGTGAAATCTAAGTTCCCCACCCACGCATGTGGTGTGCAGCCAGCTTTCAGCAGAAAGAGAGAAGAGCAGCTTCTGCTGTAACCTGGAAGAGCCTGCCTTTCTCCTGTGCTTTCCACTGGAGTGCTTTCAAATGCCTCCATTTGTAGGTGACTGATTCCTGTAGCCTTTTAAGTTTTTTATGCTCTCTTAGATGGGAACCCTGTGCAGCTTGTGTATTCCAGATAACCTATTTTCTCTCCCTGGCCTCCAGGTCCACAGGTCAGGCGCATGTCCATAAATAACAATTCCTCCTCTGAATTTGGCCACCTGTGCTGTGGAAATGGAGGCCGCCCAACAATGTGGGTTGTATGGGCCTTGATTGCCTGTACACGCCACCCATATGTACTCCTTTCTCTGTTAAGTATCGAAGCAGCTAGTGCCTCTGACCTGTCGAACTGTAAGATGTCCACACAAACTCCCTTCTTTTACATGATGGAGTGGGCCTGCCCCAGCCTAGCTGCTGTTCTGGACTTTCCACACATTTGTCATTAGGGTGGACGGTGCACCTTGGATTTGTCTGCTACCGACTTACATAAACAAATGCAAATCAAAATCTTGATTGCTCAGAATATTAGAGTAGGACAAGTTTTGGGGAGTTGTACTCTGTTACAGCAAGGTCTGGTTTGAACCGTGGAGGCCCCTTTTTTGCAGGTCAGTGGGTAGAAAGGTGTGTGACCCAGATTCTTGACAGACCTGGCAAGTGAGGAAGAGAGGAAAAACAGAAAGCACACCCTCTCTGTAGGAAATATCGTTGTAGTGTTATACGGCGTGCAGGTTTTGGATGTACGTTTCTGATCCGTTTGAGGTTGACAGCAATCGATGTCTCCATCCTCTCCTGCTTGTGTGAGTCGTAAGGAGCCATTGGCATTCTTTGCCTCCAGACTGGGCATGTCATGAAAACGCAGGCCGTTGTTCCAGGTGCTTGATGACAAAGTTAATCCATGTGCCCTTGAGACAGGCTGATCTGAGAGGCCTTTTTCCCCCTGTGTATTCCTCTCAGGGTCTTCAGATCCAGATATTCTTGCTTGTTTTCCATTCATACGAGTCTTGGCTTTCAGTTAGAATTCTGCACGCTTCCACTGAGGGGAGGATGTTGTGTAAAAAGTTCATGCGGAGGGGACATGTGATGGAATGCTTAGTGAGGAAGCTTGTTGGCAGTGCAATCTGTCACGAACTGAGACTTTGCCTTGCGTTTGGAAGCTGGGATTCGCCGACTGCTCAGTGCAGAAGAGGACTGTGGCATATCTGAGAAGGGCTGGGTGCGGTACCATCCCTGAAACTCACCAGTGCAGGATGCTATCATAGTTTCTGTCTCCTTCCTTTCTGTCTCTGCAGTTAGCTTTCTTCGGAGCGGTACCAAGCTCATCTTCCGGAGAAGGAGCAAGCAGAAGGAAGCGGGCCTGAGCCAGTCACACGATGACTTGTCCAATGTCACTGCCAACTCCACCAGGAAGAAAGCTGGTAGCTTCTCTCACCGCCTAATCAAACGCTTCTCCTTCAAGTCTAAATCCAAACTCAAAGCTAGTGACAGCACATCAGCAGGTGAGAACTGAAGGAGGGAGAAGCCCATCGGAAAGATTTCTCAGAAATTGTTTTCTAGTCTCGTCTTCCCGTGGTATCTGTGACTTGCAGTCCAGTTCTTTCCAACCTTGGCTGACGGAAGACGCTCCAGTGCTTTACACCATTCGGGGAGCGGAGGTGGCAAACCCAGGACTTAGGCTGCTTGGCTGCCTTGGCTTAGCCTTCTCTGATTGTTGTACCCCACTGTGCTCTCCCAGAAAATCCAGGTGGCATGCTAAGCCCCCTGGGAGTGCCAGAACTGCAGAAGTGACTCTGTCTGTGTAGCCTCCTGGAAATGGGGGGCAGGTCTCTCAAGTGGCAACCTTCAGAGTTAAAATCAAGAAACTGCTGGGTTAGCTACATTGCTGAGAAGTGTGGGATGTAGCCTTGCTCAGCTCTTCTAGTGAGGGAGGATGATGATCTAAACTGACGATCTAAACACTTACTGCGTGTTCTTGGTGCAGAGGCCGTAACCTGAGGTGCACTGCAGGGTGATGCGTTCCTGGGCTGTGAGCTGTCAGGGGAGTGAGTTGCGGTTCTCCACCTGGCTCTGCCATTGGAACAGTCTGGTTCAGACAGCACTGAGGAACCCCTGTTTTCTCTGCTATGCTGGCAAAGGCAGGAGTTTCCAAGAAGAAGGAAGTTTTAACCACTGCACATGTTTTCGTAGAAGCCTGAGCCCTTGCAAGAATGCCTGGTCAGTGCTGTCAGTTCTGCCACCCTGGGCAGCCACCCTGTCTTCCAGATCTGTACAGCGTCAGGCCTTGCGCTCTCACGGTTCTCATGCGAAGGACCAGCACCATGTTGGGGACTGATGGCAAGGAATAAGGCAAGGAATGTAGTGAAAGGCAGTCTGATGGGGAGCCTGAAGGCACATGGCAGAAAGAGGCAAGAGTTCACATGTGTTCACCGATGAGTTTCCTGTAGTAGAAGGAATGCTTCCTGATTGCATGTGATGCTTCCTTTCTTCTAGCAAACGCGATCCACCACATTCAAACAGAGGGCATTTCTGCAGCGGGTATTTTCAGAGGGAGAGGCGTGCAGGGGAAAATAGACTTCTTGTGCGGGAGGAGAGTCCATCTAGAGAAACAATTGTCTGGTCTCCTGGCCTGTGCCTGTTTTGAATATAATATCCGCAGAGGCTCCCTTAGGATAGCGTAACAGTGCTCTTTGGAGAAATGCTCATGCCCTGTCAGCATGCCTGGTTTGAGAGGAAGCTCCTGCTCTCCTCTGGATTGTAGAGTTAAGAAGGTGGGACAGAGGGGAGGCCAAACCTCAGAAGAGCTATTCCGTAGGCATGACGGGATTCTCTAGCTCCGCTCTCCTGTTACAGTACCTCCCAAGGCGGTGGCTGTTGCCCTGCCTTATGCAGGATGCTACCAAGTGAGTAAGCAGTTCTCTTGATGACGCACATAGAACACGTTGTGTGTCTTGGACGGACAAATCCTGACTTGCTGACACTGCTGCCGTATGCCATTTCCAAAGACCAGAACATGTTTGGTATGCTGTTGCAAAAGGGTGGGAGCTTCAGGCTCTTTCCTGCATGTTTGTGCAGTTAGGGAAGGCCAGAGTCACCAAGGGCTGGAACTGAAAGTGCTGGCATGTGCTAGCAGGAGGAACTCTGCTGTTTTTGCTGCCGATTCCTCACATTATTGGGCATGAATCTGCAAAATTGGATTGGTCCAGCTGGCTAACCAAGAACCTCTGCATCTGTTTTGGTCTGGGAGTCTTTGTTGTCTCCAAGCTGTGTCACGTCTTTTATCTGTTGTTTCTTTCCTTGTCTGCACGGTACTGTGGCTTTGCACTTCGTGCACTGTGGATGTCAGAGAACTCACTATTTCTCGCTGAAGATCATTTTCCTCGATGTGAGTGACTGGTTTGTGCTACAGTGCTGATGGAACCTGGCTATCTGTGGCTCACCTGTAGTGACCCAGCCGCCAGTTTGACGTAGCCTTCCTTTGCTGGGTTGGTGCAGTGTCACATGCGGTGGTGTCCTGCTCGGGCATACCGTTGTTCCCAAAGTCTTGGGGTTTGGATCCTGTTTGGCATTCTCTCTTGCACCATCCCCTCTACAACTTGTAGCTACGACAGTACTTTATGCTCCATTTTGGGGTTTTATTTATTCGTTTTAATACCGTTTCAAGGCTTTAAACCTTGAAGATTTGATCCCGGACAGCACCGCTTCTCTCGTGGGATGCTGTGAAGCCTTGCATTAGAAATGCTGTTTTGAGTGGAAGAGCCTGCAGCTCCTCAGTTGTGGGTTAATCACAGGGCCTGCCGCGAGTCTCATTTAGTAGTCCTGTGTTCTTTTCTTCAAACCGTAAGAACAGGTTGAGCTGTCTTGGTGCAGAGTGGCTGGAGGTGAACACTGAGGGTCACCACTGCTCTTCGGAATCGGGGATCTGAGGCTCGTCTACACGAGGAGGGCTGTGAGGACTAGCCAGTGTTGTTACTGTAGACCAGAAGCAGAAAAGGCAAGGTTTGTGCCTGACAAACACATACCTAGATTCTTGACCAGCATGTTTTGGTCTGGCTGGGAGGAAGAAGTGATAGGGAGGGGAGTAAAACTGAAGCTTGTGTTCCTCACCGGCCTCGGGGACCCTTTCTAGCCACGTTAAATGGGCAGTTCTGTCATATGTCTGTGGCTTTCCTGTTTTGTTTTGAGCTTTGATGTGGCAGAAGACTCCTGCACTGTGGTCAGCAGAGTGGCACGTGGGAAGCGTGACAGTAGGGGCGGATTTTCCCTTGAATTTTTCGCAGTGTTTTTTATCGCAGGCAGTAAATTGCGCTGCAAATCTGTATCTAGTTAGACGGCTTGCAAAGGAAAGGGATATTGTCGAGTGCTGACAGAGCACATCCCCAAACCTTGTCCGCTTGTTTCCTAGAGATGTATTTATTGACACTTTGTTACTTCTCAAAGTCATACAGTGTAAGACTGATACTGTAACCTTTTATCTTCTTTTAAATGTTCTGACTCTCTTTCACGGTGTTTGGCTAAAGTGCTGTTTGAGGAACAGAGGGATAGCGGGGCTGGGCTCAGCTGTGTGCATTGTAAAATTTTTGGTTCTAATATGCTCCTGACTAACCATGTTGATCCTTCCTCTTCTTATCTGTACATGGCTTCCTTTCTCACACGCAGATGTATTTTCATCCCCCGAGGAGTAGGTGCTGGTTTTGTTAGTCCTGACTATGTGAGCACAGATGACCGTCCTGGTTTCTCAAAGGCATGAACGGTAACAAATCTGCCTCGTGGGGTAGGTGTGATTATTGGTGTGAGAAACAATTCTTCTATCCTAATCTTCTCAGATGAAAAGGGAAGGTCACGTGGGGTTTTGGTCTCCAGAAGCTGTAAAGACCAGTCCCCGGGAATTTTCCCCCATAGAACTGCTGCTTTAAGAAACCTCTTTTGTATTTAATCCCTGCTTGTGCTTCTGTCTTTAGGACAGAAGAAATGCTATTTGAAATCTACTTTTCCTGTTTAACTTCTTCCAGATACCTGTGCCCTCACCTTGGTGCTGCTGTGGGCTCTGTTGTATTTCATAATGCCTGGGACCACAGAGCAACCCCGTGAGTGACACAGGCCACCATTGAACCTTTTAAGCTGGAATGATCTGCAGTTGGCAGATTGTTGTCTCAGGGTAGGCTCAATATTTGCACCTTGTGAAATCGGTCCTTGACCAAATATGTGGCAGAAGAGGAACAGCAGAGTGGTGGGCTTGAATGCGTGGAGGCTTCGGAAGGAGTTCAACCTGCATATGAGGGCCTGCATTCCAAATGCTGTGTTTTGCTACTGGCTGCACAAGCAGGAATAGTGACTTGTAAATGAAGCCAAAGTAGGCATTTTGTCGGGATTGTTTTGGTTTTTTGTTTGCTTTGGTTTGCTTGGGTTTCTTTTTTGGGGAGGTTTTGGGGGGTTTTGGTTTGGTTTGGGGTTTTTTGGGTGTGTTGTTTTGGGTTTTTTTTTCTATTTTGGCTGAACAGATTTACTGGAACTTACCTATGCTGTGTATTTTTACTTCTCATAAGACAATAGATTTATTCTAGCTGTAAGTATGCTTGTAAGTATATTTCTGTATGGATACATCTCCTCCCTATGCTTGGCAAGGCTTTTTAAGGGCCTCGTCATCAAAAAAGCCCTCGGTGTTGGCCCATGAGGGATATCCTCTTGAGTTGGTGGAAAATGCACTCAGGAAGAAATGAAGGGAACCTCAAAACCTTAGTGTTCTGAGGGTGCCATAGGCATAGCATGGTGGATGTCTGAGGCCAGAGGGATTGGGTGCATGCATGTGTATTTGCACACGCTTGTAATTAGAGCACACTCTGCAAATGCCAGTGCCAGTAATGCTGCAAAGTGACTGAGGACAACAGCGCCGATTGATGAGTCGGGAGAGAGGCCTTACCAGCTTCTGTGGAATTCATATCCATTTCTTGCACAGACGTCTGCAGGGGCAGACCTGAGCAAGCAAGTCCAACTCCTGCCCCTGCAGGCACCCTCATGCTGCTTACGTAGTTGAGGATGGGGTTTTAGGCAGGTTGACTGAAATGGAGAAGAGTGAGGGAGGACTGCTTGGGTGGTGGCCAAATTCAGTGGAGGGGAATGTAGCGAGAACTTCTTCAAACTGATAAAAGAGCGCCAGGGGCACATGCTGTTTCTAGACTAGAGCTGGGCGTGTGGCAAAGTGTAATCTTTTACAAATGTTTTTGTTACATTTTTTGGCTTTAGTGATGCAATAGTTTCTCTTGGGTCATTGTTTGCTAAAGGTACAGAGAGCCATTTCTGGGTAGCTGGGGAGATGCTCGAGTGTTGGAAGGGTGGTCATTCGTGTGGTTTTGGTCTTTTGCATTGTTCTCTCCACCCCACCTCTGCTTCTGCAAGGTCAGGGTGAGTCTCAGGATACAGGAGCAGTCCCAGTGGTGGTCAAACTTCTGGCAAAGGTTTACTTGTGATACTGCAACTCTTTCTACAGGCATGACTGCTCCACACCAGCCTTCCTTGCTTGTAAGGTACTGGACCAAATACCCACACAGAATTTGAATTAGTGTCCCTGCTTGTGTGTGGTCTTTTGTACTTTGATGCCTTCTGTCTGGGTAGATTATTTTGACACCAGATTGAGAGGGAAAAGAATTGGAACTGTGTAGCTAATAAAGAGATGAGAATAAAATTACTTAGGACTAAATGAAGTTCTCATACCTTTGTAAACCTTGAAGAAGAATTCTATTGCTGCATAATGGCAGAATCTGTTAACTTATTAAACCACATGAAAATCAAAACCTGACTCTGAGTCTGACTTCATATCCGGTGTAGTGCTGTGAGTTGCCCTCCAACCTGTCCCTGTCTCCCCTAAATTCTCACACAAATGATGGCAAACTATATACCCACGTGAGGGTCCCACCACGCGAGTCCCCTTCGACCCTCGCATCCTGTGCTCTTGACTCACCCCCTTCCCCCCACTGCTTCATCCCTTTTTCTTCCCTTTCCCCTCCTTTCCCTCTCTTTCCCCCCTCCCCTGGTGCCAGGGGGGATCCACAGGGGCATGTGTGACCCTTGGCTCTGATGCCTGGGACCCAACTGCTGTGTGGGACAAGTTTGTTCTGGAGCTTGGGGCTCTCTGGAATCATATTTCATGGAATAAAGCTTGTGGGGATGTGATGATAACCTTGTAGGGAATGCGCCTAACCCCCTTTCTCTGGAAGCAGTCCCAGTGCCCACAGACAGTCCTGGCGCTGTGGGGCACAGAGAGAAGCCACCTCTGCGTCTACAGTTGAGCTTCAGTGGGAAGAACTGAGCAGTCCTGATGGAAACCAGTGGAAAACCAAGTGCTGCCTGTTTCTGAGCTTGACATTTTCCCCCTGATCCCACCTGATCTGTGTGTTTTGCTTTAGGAGCCAGGCAAAGGAGAGAGAAAGGGAAGTGGGAATGGGGACAGGGCCCAGTATGGGCCTCTGTCCTGCTGCCTTGGCCTCTCATGCTTGAGGAAGAATGGAATAACTGGTGACAGTTACTTTCTCGACCATTTTCGTGTTCTCATGCATTTCCCCGGGCCTGAGCGGGAGCGGGGGGAGGCGAAGGGGGCGAGGACCTCGGATCGGCACCGCGCGGCGTCAGGGGCGGGGCCTCCAGCAAAGCGACGTGGGGCGACCGCGGCATAGGAGTCCCTGCTGCTGCCTGCCGCCGCCCGCGTGCCTCCCGCCCGCCCTCGGCGACGCTGACCCCGCCACCCGCGTTCCCGAGGCGGGAGGCGCCGCGGAAAATCGAGCTGGAAGTGCGGGGTCGGCATCGGAGCCGTGGTCGGGTTCAGGCGGTCTAATA
>WBMZ01017586.1:0-22402 GCA_013400975.1 Atrichornis clamosus | reverse complement strand
GGCCCCGGCCCCGGCCCCAGCCCGGCTTCCGCCACTTGGGGCTCCGCCGCTGGAGCCGCCCCGTGGGTGCGGGCCCGGGCCCGGGGCCGCCGGGTTGCTGCTGTGCGCGGGTGAGTCCTTGGGCAGCGGGCACCGCCGGGAGCGCGGTTCCGGACTGGTTGCGGCGGCCGGGTTGTCCCCGCGCGCGGTGGTTTGCAGACGGCGGGTCTGGCGGGGAGGCGCCGCGGGATCCGGGCTCTCCCCCGGGGGCAGGGCTGTTCCCACGTGGAGCGGTCACTGCCGGAGCGGGACGGCTGGTGGCGCCGGGACCAGCGAGGTGGGGGAAATTGCCCTGCTCGGGGGCCGGGTATTGGCACGAACAACCGGTAGACTATGGCTGGTAGTGTTCCACTTTGCCTTGCTGTGAGCCTTGCTACAGTCTGGTACTCGGCGCTCCCGTTCAGCCTCCGGCGGGTCCTCGAGGCTCTGGGTGCTTCGACGGGGCGGTCCGGCCCGCGACTGGCCGAGGTCTGGTCGCTGACGGGGAAACCCCGTCGTGCTAGAGTCGCTGCACAGTCTGTGCCGCAGCCTGCGGCGAGGTCTCCGGAGGCCGCCAGGACTCTCTTCTCCCTTAGTGGCGCCGCAGGCTCACGGCTCGCTGTGGCCGCTTCTAGACGGAGGGACATGGGGCTCCTCTGTGCACTGCCGGCTTTCACGTTTCCCGCTGTCTCTGAAGCACGACCAGATATTCCAGTGTCCCTGTGGAGCTCTGTGCGTGGGGCTCGCCCTGGCACCGTCATGTTGTGGGCTCCCTTGCACTGGGTGCATCGCTCCCTGCTCTTTCCTCACCAGCTTCTTGCGTTTGCCCTCCCACATGGTGTGTGAGCTGTCCCAGGGCATCCCCTGGGTTCATGCTGGAGGTGACAGCGTGCCTCTTTTCCTGGTCCTGGCTTCCTCCCTGTTGTGGGGATGAGTCACACTGGTGTCACCATGTTGGGCTCTGGAGGAAGGGCAGAGCTGAGCTGCTGCTGGTGACAGGCAGCACAGCGCTTGTCACGGCTGCCAGGCATTGCCTGGCCGATGCCTGTGGAGGTGTGAGCCTGGGGCTCTGCTAACTAGAGATCAGGGGTTCTCCCTGACCTTCCTCGTTCTAGTCTGTCATTTAGCAGGGGGATTCCTCGCACAGCATCTGGGGACATCTCCTTCGGTCTCCCCTGGGGACTGGAGAGGCAGGCTTCCCATTCCAGTCCCAGCTCTGTACCCAGATAGTCCCATCCCAGTTGGAGCACGGGTAGTGGCAGCAGAAGGAACAGCATCCCTTGCCTTGCCTCTCCCCCCCTTCGGTGCCCTCCTCCCCTCCTGGTTGGTTCCCTGTGTTTATAAGCAAACATTGGGCAACAGGCAAGGTAAACAGCAGCTCCAAGCAGGAGCAGGCATGCCAGGCACCTCACCGTGTGCCAGGGCCTGCTTGCCTCATGCCTGAGCCACGGCTTTGTGTGGTGCAGCCTGTGCTCCTTAGGTCTGAGGACAGGTGCCCTGGGCCTGACCACTGTCCTGTCTCTCTGCAGATCGTGCTTCTATCCTGGACGGTCTGTTCCTGTGCCTTTGTGGGCTTGGCCCCATGTGGGCTTGGGCTGAGCTGGGACCAGTGGGGCAGAGAGGCTGGTGCGCCTTGGGGTGCTGACGCTGGGAGGCTGCTGGACCTGCTGCTCCCGGGACCGTCCTGCTCCACAGCTCGAGGAGCCCCGATACTCTGATGGATCTGAGGCCCTGCTCGCTGCTGCTGTTCTGGACTCTGGTGGTTGCCCTCACTTTCCTGGCCCAGGAGGTGCTGGCCCAGCGTATTTACACCAACACCTGGGCTGTGCTCGTCCCCGCGGGGCCCCAGGAAGCTGACAGACTGGCCAGGAAGCATGGATTCCTCAACCTGGGTCCGGTAAGTCTCCCCCTTCCCTCTTCTCATGGAACTAATGTCCTCTGCCATGGTCTGGGTAGGTGCTGAGCTTAGTCCTGGACCCGGCTCAGGAGCTGCTCTTTCTGGCAGCAGGGCCACTGTGTTTGTACACATTTGCTGTGGCCTTCCAGCATCCATTGCCTTGACTCAAGGGTGGCAGTTAACTGGATGGAGCCAGGGCCTCCCCCTGCCGGTGGGACTGTCTGGTGACATGGCATGGCACAACATGGCACGGCACACTGCCTGCTGGATGGGGAAGGAGGAAAAGCCCATTCTAGCATGAAGGAACTGGACTGGGAGTGCTCTGTGATGATAGAGGATGGGAAAGCTTCCCGTTTTCGCTGCTGCTCCAGTGCAGCATGGCCCCGGCTCAGCCAGGACAGCCGCAGCACCTCCAGGCTATCCCCCGAGTGGGTCTAACAGGAGCTATGTGTCCTTGGCCCTAATCTGCCCTTGACAGAAGGTATGTCACCAGGTGCCCACCAGGCTCGGCTTCCCCTGCCCTCAGCCATGGACCAGGTGGTGTATGTGGCTATGCTGGGAGTGAGCTATCTCTCTGAGAAGGAAGTGCAGGGTGAAATCCCAGAGGAAATTGCACAACTGGTGACTGTGGTATCAGGACCTCGCTGTGAGCAGCTGCCGGGAGCCATGACAGTGGGAAGGCGGCTGCTGCAGAAGCCAGTGGGGCCTTGTCCTGCCACCTGAAAGGAGCCCTGCATGGGTGCTGGGTACTCAGGGCCCTCTGGGACAGGGAGCCCCAAGTCCTCTGGGACTTGTGCTGGAGGAGGGAACTGTGGGGGTTGTAGTTGGGCCCCACAGAGGGTGTCTGTGCTGTGGTGGGCCATGGCATGGCTTTATGCAGGTACTGTCAGCATGGAAATGGCTCACAGCTGATCTCAGGGGAAAGAACTTGTCGGGCCAGGGCAGCTGCCACGCAGAGGGGACCGGGAGAGTGGCATGTCCCACCAGGCTGAATCTCTGACGAGACCCCTCGGACTAAGGATGGGGCTGAGGTGCCATCAGCCTGCTCCTGACAGTGCTTCCCATCATGCTGTGGTGCCAGGTCTCTGTCCTGGCTGCCTGGACTGAGGGGCATTGGCTCTGTGGCTGTGTCTCCACCAGGACAGGGCTCCGTGCCTCAGTTGAGAGCCCAGGCCTGTCTGGGTTCCATCCTTGTGAGCCACAGAGGCTCTGTGCCACCTCTGCCCTTTTCTCCCCACACCGTGGTTCTGTGGCCAGAGGCTGGCACTTCTTCTCGGCTCTCCATTCCCCTCGCAACGGTGAGGTTGCCCTTGCAAGCAGAGCCCCACATGCTGTGGGAGTCCAGGTTGTAGCAGAAGCCTCTGGTCTGGGCATGTTTTCTCCTCTTCTGGAGCCCATCCCAGTGTCTGTGCTGCGGGATGAGGTTTGGCTGGACAGGGCTTTGCAGAGGGGCCATGGAGGTCTGGTGGGAAGAGCAGGGCTGGAGGGAGCCAGGCTTTGCCTCCTGAGAGGTTTCTGGACTGCTGCTCCTGGGGTTGCATGCCACTGAGACAGGATGTGCAGCCAGGCTGGGAGGCGGGGTACTGGATTCTTCTGGCAGTGCCCCAGTGAGAGGCCCCCAGGGTCCTTATCTGAGAGGATCCTGGCCTCAGCCTGGGGTCTGGACACTGTCCCCAAAACTGTGCTGTCCTGGCATACTCCTGGCTCCACTGCTGCCTGCAGAGCTGGGGCCAGTGGCACCCCGGGCAGAGGGGTGCCAGGGCCCATGACTGGTGCCAGTGGCCTTGAGGAGGACCCAGTGGACAGTGTGGGGGTTCAGGGGTCAGAGGAGGGGGATGGGTGTGGCAGTGGGGTGGGTGCATGGGGGTTTGCACCACTGGGATTGTGCAAAGGAGGGGGCACAGGTGTTGCCACCCTGCTGGAGTTGGGGTCATCGGGAAATGGCACTGCTGGTGCCAGCCCTGGGCTGTGCTGTCAGGACGGTGCCTGTGAGGGGGTGCTCCTGCCTCCCACACCACTGGGCTGCAGGTCCAGCATGTCACTCTGCTCCAGGGGCTGTGGGCAGGCATGCAGGCAGCCTTCCAGCCTGGGGGCTGGCCAGGGTGGCTGTGAGCAGTGGTCAGAGGTCAGGCAGCACTGCTGAGCTGGCACCAGGGACACGCAGTGCTGGGGGTTGGCTTTGCCCTTGCTGAGGACAGGGACTGTGGGGATTAGGGTGGAAGTGTGTGGGCTGTCCAGCTCCTGGCTGCCACCACAGTGTCAGTGCAGACTTAATCCATTCGGATGACCAGTCAGAGCTGGGATTGGTGTGCAGGAACAATTGGGGCTCTGTCCATACCCGCAGAGGGAGTGAGGAGTGCTGGAAGAAGGCAACTAGCCTGCAGCTTGCATTCCCCCACCAGCCCAGTGCAGAGGCTTTGCACCTTGGCACATCCCAAAGGGCTCTGAACTGCTAGGCATCCCGGGCTGTCCTGGGGGGACACTGTGTGCCAGAGGAACAGGTCCAGGGTTTGGGGTGAAGTGCATGCCAGCTGCTGCCTTGTGGCTGAGGCTGCTGCTCGGCTGGGTACACCCTGCTCGGCCCAGTATGCCCAGACTGGCAGCACATCTGCAGAGCTCTGATAAGCTGGGAAGGTTTTGTTAGCCCCAAACAGACTGTTTTGGGGCAGCCTGAGGTGCAGGAGGGTGAGATGTCTGTATGTTCCTGCAGTCCTTGTAGCACAGCTCCACCAGCTCTGGCACAGTCTGGGCAGCTGGATCCTGCCTGCCACTGCTGCCTGGACTCTGTGACTCCCAGGGGGCTGGGTGGGTGCTTGGCCCGTTCCCCCCAGTTTGGGCAGACTGTTGGGCTGGGAGGCCCTGAGCAGCCTGGGTGGGGCCACTGCGTCCACCAGCTCCACGACATGTGGGAGGGGATATGGAAATGACAGCACTGGAGAAGGTTTGGGGTTTAAAAATAACCATCTGGGCAGTGGCATGGCCTCCTGCTCCAGTCCCAGCTGTGCTGGGGTCCTGTCCTGCCTCAGTCCCAGCTGTGCTGGGTTCCTGTCCTGCTCCAGCTGGGCTTTACTGGAGTCCAGGCTGGGCTGTCCCTACATGTGTGAGAGTGGAGCTGGGCACGGCTCCTCGGCAGTGAGGGTTGGACCCCACTGGGGTCGGATGCCTGTGTGCCCCCTACTCTGCCCCACTGAAACTAGCTGTGCCCCAGGTAAAGGTTGGCACTGGATGGGTGTTCTAGTGGGGCACCTGGGGAGAATCCAGCAGCCTATCCAGAGATGCAAAGACTGGTGTAGACCCTGCCCTGGCTGGGACTGCCTGGGGTGTGGAGCCTGGAGCCCCTGGAGCCTGGGACCTTCCTCCAGCGGGAGCTGGTTGGCACTGGAAGAAAAGCAGTGGGTTTGTCTCCTGAGTCTGGTGCCTCTCTCAGGCTGGCTCTGAAAGGCCTGTCCCTCTCTGCCACTGCTTGCCTGGGGCCTTCCTGCCAGGGCAGCAGCTTTTTTGGACATTCTGGGACTTTCTGCCATGTGGAGACCTGCAGGAGGATGAGGTGCATAGAGGCTGCATTTCTGCTGCCCAAGGGTCTTCCCAGCTGCCGTGTCACCAGCTGCCACAGCCTCTCGCAGGAGGTTCTGCCCCGTGTACCCAGACATAAGCCCCACCAGCCACTTTGGAGTGGGGGGCCCAGCTTGCCTGTGGCAGCCCTGGGGCTCAGGATTGCAGATGTGGGGGGATGGAGAATTGGAGAGACCAGGCTCTCATGTCTGTCCCATGAGCGGCATTTCTCTTTTGCAGATCTTTGGTGACTATTACCACTTCCGGCACCACGGCGTGGTGAAGCGTTCCCTCTCGCCCCACCAGCCCTGGCACAGCCGCTTGGCCAGGGAACCGCAGGTACGAGTGAGGAGGGCCTGGCTTTGGTCCCGGGCATTTCACATGGGCACGTGAGCCAGCACTGGGCACAGGATAGGGCTGAGCTGCCTTAATCATCCCCTGGCAGAGCCAGGTGGGAGCCTACTACGTGTCTAGCAAGGGCAGGGGCTTGGCAGAGCCAGCGTCATTGGCCTGTGGGTTGTGGTAGTCCCAGTGCCCAGGATAGCCTCTGTTCCCACAAGAGCTCTGTGTCCTCATATGCAGGACAAAGCATGCAGGGCAGTAACAGATCCCAGCACAGTGGTGTGTGAGGCTTGCCGTTTCCCCCGTCCCCTGGCTCCAGCTCAGGCCCTGGAAAGTGTGCAGTGTGGTGGCTCTTGGCAGCCCATGTCTCAGCAGAGCTGGGCGCTCTGACCTTGCTGCTCTGCTGAAGCACAGCCTGTGCAGGGCACGGCCGGGCAGGGGGCCCAGAGGGATGGGCTGGGGGCTGCCGTAGCTCTGAGAGGTCCGATGCTCTGCTGGGCCAGAGCTGACTCTGAGTTTCTCAGGGAGAGCCTCTCCAGGCAGGCTGGGGGCAGGGGCACGGGAAGCTGCTAGCATGAGGGAGTGGTAGCGGACCCCATGCTTTCTCTGCCTCCAGGTGCAGTGGCTGGAGCAGCAGGTGGCAAAGCGCAGAACCAAGCGAGACATTTTCATGGAGCCTACAGACCCCAAGTTCCCACAGCAGTGGTACCTGGTGAGCTCTAAGTGAAGAGGGGGCATGTGGTCATGATAGCGGGTGTGAGTTTGGGGACCCATGTGGTGGCTGCGAGTTTGGGGACATGTGGCAAGCTAGGAACTCCTGTCAGGCAGCTACTGCTAGACTGTCAGGGAGGAGGAGAAGGTCTAGGGCAGCCACCTGGTGCTGTGTGACAGGAACGCCCCAGGGATGAGGCTCTGCTCACAGAGCTGTGGCTCCCTACTGGAGTGCTAGGAAGGCTGGGGGGAGCCTGGGGCTGGACTAGGGGGTACAGCCCTTTGCCTGGCCCAGGAACAGATCCGTGCCTCTGTCTCCTTCCTGGAGCTTGGGCACAAGCCTGATCTCTGAAAAGGAAGCCATGTCTGTGGAACTCAAGCACGATCTGGGGCTCAGTCCTGCTTTCAGAGCAGCTCTTCTCGGCTAGCTGTGCCTAACCCTGTTCCCAGGTCCCCAGGGTTCCTCGTCGCAACCCACAGCAGAGCGGGGTGAGGGCTGGGTGGGTTTTGGGCACACCCCCATCACAGTGCCCATGGCTGGGTGCAGCTCCTAGTGCCAGGGCTTCTCTTGGCAGTACAACACGAACCAACGGGACCTGAACGTGCGTCAGGCCTGGGAGCAGGGGTACACGGGCAAGGGCATCGTGGTGTCCATCCTGGATGATGGCATTGAGAAGAACCACCCTGACCTGGAGGCCAACTATGTGAGTTTGAGTGATGCCACAGGGCAGAGTGCTGTGGGAGCTGGTCTGGGCAGCTGTATCCGTGCAGGGCAACCCCAGAGCTGCGAGGTGCAGGGCTGGTGCCTGCCATGGTGGGATGTGGAGGTGGGATTGGAGCCTACCCACCCTGCTCAGCCCAGCCTCAGGCTGGGGAACACAGGCATGAAGTGAGGGTGGTGGGGCTCGGTGGCCAAGGTAGACAGTCTTCAAGTGCCCAATTTGTCTTCCAGGACCCAGGGGCAAGTTTTGATGTCAATGACCAGGACCCAGACCCACAGCCCCGTTACACGCAGATGAACGACAACAGGTGAGGCAGCAGGGAGCAGCAAGGACACAGAGCCTAGGTGTGGCAGGAACTCGGTGCAGTGCCACTCTGCATGGCCTGCTGGAAGTTGTGAGGCTAGTGGCATACTTCTGCCTCACAGGGAGCCTCCCTTTCCAACATGAGCAGTGTTCTTTGTCTGCCCAGTGCCAGTGTGGGCTGTTTGGTGCCCTGGCTCTGGAGCAGAAGGGCAGACAGAGGAGCCTTCATTGGCTGCCTGGTTCAAGAGGATGGGAAGCAGTGTGGGTGGCGATTGCTGGGGCTGCAGCCTGTGCCCACCCCTGTGCTTCTTGCACCCTGTATGAGCATGCTTCGTCCTGTTTTGGTTGCAGACACGGTACGCGCTGCGCTGGGGAAGTGGCTGCTGTGGCAAACAATGGGATCTGCGGTGTTGGCGTGGCCTACAATGCCAGGATCGGAGGTGGGTGCTGCCCTGCCCTGCCCTGCATCGGGTCCTGCAGGTGTTGAATGGTTGGAGGAGTGGCTGAGCTGGGGACCTTGGCACTGCTGGCTGGAGCAGCCCTGTGACAGCCCATGGGCCAGGTGGCAGCTGGGTTTGGAGGGTTCTCACCAGCGACACCGTGGCCGCTCTGCCCTAGCTGGTTGCCTGTGACGTCTGCTCTCTGGCCCTAGGCGTGCGCATGCTCGATGGGGAGGTGACTGATGCTGTGGAGGCCCATTCCCTGGGCCTCAACCCCAACCACATCCACATCTACAGTGCCAGCTGGGGCCCTGAGGATGATGGGAAGACTGTGGATGGCCCGGCCCGGCTGGCAGAGGAGGCTTTCTTCCGCGGGGTCAGCCAGGTGAGCAGGAGGGTTTGCTGAGGAACCACTGGCCTGACTCCTGCCCCTTCCCCCAGGTCTCCCTTGCTCTGTCTGCCCTGACCTTTATCCTGGCCCTCCTGGGATGAGCCATCTTCCAGCCCATCTCTGGGATCAGGCTCAGTTAGTTTTTCTTGTTCTTCCTGTGCAATGGCTCTGAGTCAGGACTCCTCCCATGTGGTGTTATCTCACCTTTTGGAGCAGCCCTGTGTTCCCCGCAGTGAGGGCTCCCATGTGGTACAGTCTCTCCCCTGCTCTCCCAAGCTTTATGCTGGTTCTTGTCTGGTTTTGTGCCAGCTGCTTGCCCTCACTTCCTCTGCCCCTCCTCCCCCTCTGTCCCTGTGTGCTGGCAGTTGCCCGCCTGGGGAGCTGTGTTCTGCCTGGGATTCCCTACCGAGAGATGCGTGTGGTGCCACGTTGGCTCTGTTGCATCCTCTGCAAGGGGCACTGCCATGTTTGGGTGCCGAGCCACGGCCAGGACTGTGTCGTGGGCCCCTGCAGCGCTGCCAGGCGCTGCAATCCCATGCAGGCAGTCGGGCCAGGTGACTTCTGAGCAGAAAAAGACTTTGGCTCTTGGAAGACTCACACTGGCAGGGCCTCCTGCTGCCTGGTGTCTCCCCCACTGGGGCAGCCCTGGAGCCTCTGCTGAGGTGCCTGGCACCCTCCATAGGCATAGCAGTGGTGAGGGTGCCCAGGTTGGCAGACTGTGACTGGGGTGTCCTGCTGTCCTCGATGTCCTAGCTGCATCTGCTCCATCTTTCCCACTCAGGCTGCAGGAGCTCTGCGGCTGGCACTGTCTGCTCATCCCCGGCTTCAGCCTGGGGCTCCCTGCATGTGGCTGTGCTGGTTCTGGCCCTCACCCTGCCTCTGTCACTAGGGCCGAGGCGGGCTGGGCTCCATCTTCGTCTGGGCATCTGGGAATGGGGGCCGCGAGCATGACAGCTGCAACTGTGACGGTTACACCAACAGCATCTACACACTGTCCATCAGCAGCACCACACAGTATGGCAACGTGCCCTGGTACAGCGAGGCCTGCTCCTCCACCCTCGCCACTACGTACAGCAGTGGCAACCAGAATGAGAAGCAGATTGTGAGTGGGGGCTGCTGCTGTCTGCAGGCTGGGGGCTCAGGGGGTGGGATGTGCCTGCAGCATCTCCCACCCTGGCTCTCCTTGCAGGTGACGACTGACCTCAGACAGAAATGCACTGAGTTGCACACCGGGACGTCAGCCTCGGCACCTCTGGCCGCTGGCATCATCGCCCTCGCCCTGGAAGCCAAGTAAGGGCAGGACAGAGGGGGCTGGGGGCAGGGGCACTTGTGCCAGCCCCATCCAGCAGCGGTGCCTGGACATGGAGCTGGCACTGACCTGAGCTCTGTGTCTCCCCATAGCAAGAACCTGACCTGGCGGGACATGCAGCACCTGGTGGTGCAGACCTCGAAGCCAGCTCACCTCAATGCCAATGACTGGGTTACCAATGGCGTTGGCCGCAAAGGTACGAGTGCCGGGGCGGAACCAGGGTCTTCCAGTCCCACACACACCACTAGCCTGGGTGTGCTGAGGCAGAGTGCCCTGGCAGCCCTGGGGGGTGAAGGAGGCAGGAGACTCCAGTGAGCATGCAGCACGGCCAGGCAAATGTCCCCCACTGGGTACCCCCAGGAGCAGCATTGACTCCCTCTTTGTCCACAGTCAGCCACTCCTATGGCTACGGCCTGCTGGATGCCGGGGCCATGGTGAGCCTGGCCAAGAACTGGACCACGGTGGGACCTCAGAGGAAGTGTGTCATTGACGTCCTTGCAGAGCCCAGGTATGGGCTGGTGAGCCCAGGAAGGCATCACCCAGCATCTGTCCTGCACAGGAGCTTGGCAGCCTCTGGGCCCAGAGCAGGGAGTGGGGAGAACCTTGGGGCCTGAACTGCTGCTGAGAGCCCTGGAGCATCCTTGTGCGAGAGCCTGGGGAGAGCTGGGAAAGGCATCTCCAGGCATCCAGCACCAACGTCACTGCTGAGCCTCCTCACTGTGGGGCTGGCCCAGTGGACGTGGGCCGGCTGGGGTGCTGTGGTTGAGGCACAGCCAGCATGAGTCATCCTGGACAGAAGGGCTTTTCAGGGGGCAGACAGAAGCTCCTTTGACTCCTACTTGGCTGCTGCTGCCACAGTGCAATGTGTGCAGTCTTGACTGTGGCTGGGGCATTCCCTAGGGGCTCCTTGGTGGGGGGATCATGTTCCTGTACATGAAGGGAGCTAGGGCTGGGCCTTGCCCTGACCCCCTGGAGACGCAGCCCTGTGTGGACACAGTAGTCACATCCTGTGCTGGCACCAGGGCCTCTGCTGGCACCAGGGCCAGTGCTGTGGGGGGAGTGGCCACATACCAGCAGCAGGATGGGGATGGCTGTGCCTGTCCCATCTGTGGCCGTGCAGGATGTAGCTAGCCTGCAGTGTGTGAATAAAGGGCTTATTCAGGGCTGGCATGGGATGGTGGCTGGGGAGGCAGCACTGGGCGGCACAGACCTCCCATGCCCAAGAACTGGGGCACCCCTGCTGCTGCCTGCACCTGTCTGAAAACAGCATGGAGGTTCTGCTGCTCTGACCCACTGCGGGTTTGATTCCTGCTCTAGTTGCCCTGGTGCCCAGTGCCCAGTCCTCGGGACAGCTACAGAGCCCTACAGCAAGGAATGCGGACTGGGGCATGTCCTACTGGTCTGGGACTGGCCTCACTCATGCCTGTCCTCGGCAGGGACATTGGGAAGCACCTGGAGGTACGGCGAAAGGTGGACGCCTGCCTGGGGAAAGCCAACTACATCAGTCGGCTGGAGCATGCGCAGGCCAGGCTGACATTGTCCTACAACCGGCGGGGGGACCTGGCCATCCACCTGGTCAGCCCCATGGGCACCCGCTCCACTCTCCTGGCTGCCAGGTAGGTGCTGGGCTGTGGGGTGCCCCAGGCTGGCCCGTGGCCTAGGCTGGCACAGGTGAGTTTGGGATATGTTGACACCTATGTCTTGCCTCTGTCACTCAGGCCCCATGACTTCTCGGCTGATGGCTTCAATGACTGGGCCTTCATGACAACGCACTCGTGGGATGAGGATCCCTCCGGGGAGTGGGTGCTGGAAATTGAGAACACCAGTGATGCCAACAACTATGGTAGGGCTGGGCCTCCCCCTCCACTTCATTCCTCCAAGTCTGGGATGGGAGCTGTATGGTCACCCAGCTCATCCCCCTGCTCCTGAGCTGTGGGGCCAGTAACACCTCAGATGTTTTGGGTGACCTGGCTGGGGAGAGGCTGAACTTGGGCATGTGGGATGGTGATGCAGCCCCTTCGGGCAGTGGGACTTCAGGCAGCAGGAGACCCCATGCCAGCCCTCCTGACCCCCCCTCCCCCTTGGACAGTCCTGTGCAGGGGCATGGCCCCACATCAGGCACTCTCCCAGGTGGAGGGCAGAGCCCTGCTGTCCCCTGGCAGCTAGGGTGGAGGACCAATGTGAGCCCCCTCCCTGTGCCTGTCCCAAGCGTGGGTGGTCTTGCAGGCACCTCGGTGGTTCTCACTCTGCGTCGTTGCAGGCACGCTGACCAAGTTCACGCTTGTGCTCTACGGGACGGCCACCGACTCCCCCAGCCTTTCTAACCAGCTGGAGAGCAGTGGCTGCAAGACCCTGACCCCTAGCCAGACCTGTGTGGGTAAGTGTGGGGACAGGGGGGAGGGAATGGTGACACAGGCAGCCCCCAGCCCCTGCTGACTCTTCCTGTCCTGCAGTCTGCGAGGAGGGGTACTACCTTCACCAGAAGAGCTGCCTGAAGCACTGCCCTCCTGGCTTTGCGCCCGGTGTCCAGAGCACGCACTACAACCTGGAGAACAGCGTGGAGCCCATTGCGCCCCACCTCTGCCTGCCCTGCCACCCCTCCTGCGCCACATGCGTGGGGCCCGGCCCCAACCAGTGCCTCACCTGTCCTGCGCACTCCCACTTCAGCAGCCTGGACCTCTCCTGCTCTCACCAGACACAGAGCAGCCGTGCATCCCCTGCCCTGGCAGATGGCGAGGGACTAGCTGAAGCCCCTCCTCCAGTCAACTTGCCCGTCCTCATTGCCAGCCTCAGCTGCGTCCTCATTGTCATCATCTTTGTCACCATCTTCCTGGTGCTGCAAGCACGCTCAGGCTTCAGCCTGCGGGGCGTGAAGGTCTATGCCCTGGACAGCGGGATCATTTCCTACAAGGGGCTCCCCTCTGACATCTGGCAGGAGGAGGGCCCCTCTGAGTCAGACGGTGAGGATTATGAGGCCCACAGCGAGAGGACTGCCTTCATCAGAGACCAAAGTGCCCTTTGATGAGCCCTCCTGCCCCTCCCTCCTCCCTGCCCAGCACCGCAGGGCCAGGGCAGGTGAGGCCGAGGGGCCCCAGACTCTGCCCCTGTCCCCTTCCTGCAGTGCAGCAGCCCGGGCTTCCCACCCACTGGCACTGTCCCTCAGTCTCAGCCTGAGTGGCCAGGCACAGCCTCGCAGACACTACCCCCAGCGCAGCACCGTCCCAGTCTTGCACCATCTCCCCTCGCCCTGCGTCCATCCTGTGCCCCATGCCCGGGGTGTTTGGTGGCACTGGGGCTCCTGGCACTTGCTGGCCCAGCACAGGTAGCAGTGTCTCCCAGTCTGGGTGCATGACTGCTGCTTGGGGTCCTGTGAGTCCTCCAGGGTGGGCAGCATGTGAGGTCCCTGGGTTGCCATTGCTCAAGGTGGGCTGGCTGGGGTAGGGGTGGCTCTGCTCCCCAGGGCTGAGCCCAGACTGTGGCACAGCATCCCCCTGCCACTCTCAGTCCCTGCTGCCTTGCGTCCCAGGCTTGGTCTGTTGTGTCTTGGCTCCCTGCCACCTCCCTGGGTCTGTCCACCTCCACCCGTGCCCTTCAACAGCAATAATGGCCAGGCCTTGGCTGCTGCCACCTGCTGCCTGCCCATCCCACCACGGCTGCCTGCAGCGGGCAGGAGCCCTGGCACCCTGGGGAGCAGGGATGGGGCTGGGCACCGCCTGTCCCTGTGCCAGTGGCACAGCCTACAGCCTGAGCAGGGATCCCTCACACAGTCCCTGCTCTGGGGGGCTGCCCTAGCCTCTTGTGTTCTGCCCCTGGACAGGGCTGTAGGTGCTGCTGGCTGGCTGTGACTGTCAGGTAGCACCGGTGCCAGCACTGCCCTAGCTCTGTCTGTGCCCTGCCTGTGCTGGGCAGTGCCCGGCATCCCTGCAGCCCTAGCCCCCTGACGTGCCTTGCCCCCACTTGGTGACAATCCGTTCTGCTCCCCGCTGGAGCCCTTTCCCTTGCTGCCCCTTCCCTGCGGGCTGGGGGCCAGTGCCACAAGCCCCTTTGCCGTCCGCTGCTGCACACCGGGGCCGTGGTGCGGGGCTCCTACCTGCGCCAGCCATGGACGGAGCTGCTGGCCGGGGGCCACAGGACTATTTTTCTATAACAACTTTTTGGTGCACAGTAATTTTTTCTTGTAATTTAATCAGCCAGGAGCTGCCTCCTGAGCCTGTTTTTAATTTAATGGATGTGGATATAACGCTAGAGAGACTGAGTAATTAAATGTTCAGAACTATGCAAACCAGCTCCGCTGCCTGTGCTCTGTGTGCCACAGGTGCCCTGGCTGGGGTGGCAGCCTGGCCACAAGGGCTGTGGGCCTCAGGGGCACCCAGGTCTGCTCTGCAGCCACAGGAGCTGGGCTGGGGCCCTGCCTGCAGACCACCCCCGGAAGCCAGGCACTGCCCTTCCTTGGCTTTGGGCAGGAGCTGGTGCTGAACAAGGGATGCAGTTGGGATGGGCAGGGACTGTCCCTCACCTGATCAAGGGGAAGCAGTTGCCTATGAGGACCTGCGGCATGGGTAGCTAATTGGGAGACTGGCTGCAGTGTGTGGAGGGTGAGGGTCAAAAGCCTGGGGACCTTGCACTCCTTTCCCACAGTGCATAGGCTGAGCCCCTTCACCGCAGCTTGGGACCAGCTGCAGCCCCTGTGTCTAGCACCACCCTGCAGCCAGAGCATAGTGCTCCTAGTGCAAGGGATGGCCAGGCTGGACCTGGGACCCGCTCGTGCCGTGGCCAAGCCGCAGACACAGCTCACCCCGACCCCATCGAGCCCCCCGCGGGATCCCGACCCCAGCAAGAGGGCCTGTCGGGGCTGTGCTTCGATCGCAGAGGCAGCTCCTCTGCGGAGCTCCCGCGCTATGTCTGTGGCCGCAGCGGCTTCCTGTGGTCAGGAGCGAGTCCCCCGCGGCGTACAGGGACTGCAGCGCGCTCACCCTGCTCTTCCTCTTCTCACGAGGCCGGACTGGGGGCGGGCAGCAATCGGGACTTCCAGGGAAGGGAGCTGCTGCACTTGCGGTCACACGCAGGGCCGCCCAGCCCTGATCGCCCAGGGCCCCTGGAGCAGCCTAACGCAGGCGGGGAGGGGACCCTGCCTGCCTGAGGGAATGCTGAAGAGATGTTGGGGGTGGGAGAAGCAGTACTGTGACAGCCCCTGGCCATGCCATGCCTCGGAGCTGCTCCAGGGCGTGACCACCCCACATTGCTCTGCTATGGGAAGGCGAGTCAGCAAAGCTCCCGCCTGATAGGCTTTTACCCCAACTTCCTCTGAAAGTGGAATCGGCCCGGCAGTGTCCTGCAGGTGACCTTGACACTCCTCTGGGCCCGGGGTCTCCCTGCCAGTCACAGGAGGGGACTCAGGCCAAAACATCCAGGCGGTGGCCAGGGTGAGCTGTGTGGAGATGATCTGGGCTGTGCCAGCAATGAGGACATGTGTGGTGGCACTGGGCAGTGGCAGTGGTGGTGGCAGCTGCCCCTGTGAGCAGTGGCACTGTGGCACCAGTGAAGCCCTTGGAGGGGGAAGTGCCCAGGGCTGCCACAGGGAGGGGGATCCCAGCTATGTGGGTACAGGCTGACAGAAAGGGCTGGAGCATGGTGCTGCGGGTGTCTCCACTGTGAGTGCCTTGTCCTATGGCCTTTCACCGTCACAAGAGCAAGGCTTGGGGGTGGTGACAGGGTGTCTACCCTTCAGTGGGGCTTCACGGAGTCCTGAGGACCCCCCAGGTCCTGCAGTCTCTTGGAGATGCAGGGGCATGGAGCGGGGCTGGGAGTCAGGCAGGACTGGGCATGGCTGAGGGGGCTTTGGTGGGTGGAACTGGTGCTGAGTGGAGACTCCACAGGAGCGGTAGAGCCCTGGGTACACAGGGCTGGACCTGGTGGCGGCGGGCCCTGGTGGGAGACAGCTGGGAGGGGTGGTGGGGCTGGGAGCTGCCCATCTGCAGCAGGGCTGTGTGCTGGCGTTGGCTGCAGGAGGGGGGACTGGCAGGGAGGGAGGAAGTGCAGGAAATCTCGCAATGGCTCTATGGTCAGCACTGGGTTTCCTGTTCCTCCCCAGGAGCCAGAGCTGCAGTGGGCTCAGACTGCACCAATCCCGGCCCCAGCAGGACACCAGTCACAGCTTTACGGTGAAGACCTCACAACAGACGAAGGTTGGAGGGACTGTGCCCCGGTGAGGTGCTGGCAGAGGCAGGGGACTCCTTTGTAGGGCTGGGGGGGGGCGTCGGTGAGGTCAAGGGCTGTGCCAGGGAACATCCTGCCCTGCACAAGGAGGTGCCCCATCACTCTCCTGCTTCTGCTGTGTTCTTGCTTCAGGGCAGGGCACCCTGGGACTGGCACTGGGATCAGTTTGGCTCCCAATGGCCTTGTTGGAGTCCTGGGTCCTGGGACGTGTCCAGGACCTTTCTCTGGGTCTCAGCAACCTCTTCTGCTCCTGCTGGCCCCTGGGAACTCCCACACTGTGGGCACAGGGGTGACATTGCCAATGGGCAGGACAGGGCAGGAGTTGCCAGAGCACATGGGCTGGTGCCCAGTGGGGGTGGGGGGCACGATGTGCTGCCCTCGGAGAGCAGCCCTGTGCACGGCAGAGGTGACACTGCTGTGTAGGACCCCGTACTTCCTCCTTCCCAGCACTTTTGCCACAGACCCCAGCTCCCACAAGGCTTGGAGCACTCACCCTGCTGCTTTGAATACACTACTTGCAGGGGGCAGGAAGGGTCGTCCCCGCCACACAGACCAGATGATAGGTTGGGAGGGTATGAGGTGCAAAGAGCTCCAGCCACTGATGCAGGTGGTGCAGGTCGACAGCTGTGGCTCAGGCTGTTCTGGTGCTCTGCAGCCTTCCCCTGGCTGGACAGCGGTGCTATGGGCTTCGGGCCAGAGCTGTGGTGCCCACAGGGGCACAGTGCGCTGCTGAGGCTGCAGGACGGGGAGCTGCGTCTCCTGGAGCTGATGAAGAAGTGGATGTCGCAGCGGGCCAAGAGCGACCGGGAGTATGCAGGGATGCTGCGCCACATGTTCTCCCAGCTGGAGAAGCAGGAGGGCACTGGGCAGTCCCGTGGTGACCATGGTGGTCAGATCGAGAAGGTAGGAATGCCCTGGAGTAGGACTGCACCCTGCAGAGCCCGGTGCAGTACTGGAGGATGCCGTCCCTGTGCCATCCCTGACTCCCTGTCCCGCAGTCCTGGTGGGTGCTGGTGAGCCGGACGGAGACTCTGAGCCAGATCCTGCGACAGCATGCAGAGGAGCTGGCAGCGGGGCCGCTGGCCAAGCTGACCCTGCTCATCCGTGACAAGCAGCAGCTGCGCAAGGCTTTCAGCGAACAGTGGCAACAGCTCAGCCAGGAGTACAGCCGGGTATGTGGGAGCCAGCAGGGGGATGAGGGAATGTGCTGGACCCACTCCCTGACTGTGTCCCTTCCCAGACGACACGGCAGGAGATGGAGAAGCTGAAGGCACAGTACCGCAGCCTGGCACGTGACAGTGCCCAGGCCAAGCGCAAGTACCAGGAGGCCAGCAAAGGTGCCAGCCTGGACCCTGTCCCTGTCCCACTGCATCCCCTCCCAGCTTCCCTCACAGGTCAAGGATGGCTGGAGCACCCCATACCCTGCAGGAACTATGGCCCAGCCTGGAGTGGATGGGGGTTCTGGGGGTGGGCAGCATAGAGGAGAGCCCAGCCTGGACCCCAAGGAGCCAGGAAAAAGTCTGGGAGCTTGGAACACCATGCTGTGGGTCAGGAGCATTCCTGTGTCACAGTGTAACCCACCCCAGCCTTGGTCTCCCAACCTGCCCTGGGACCCTCTCTCAAGTCCCTCACCCCCCGGCCCCTGCCAGGTGCCTGCGCCCCTCACTGACATGCTGCAGTGCTGGGCCAGGTGGTGTGCTGGCGGTTGGGGTTTTCCATGGCCTCTCTCCACAGACAAAGAGCGGGACAAGGCAAAGGAGAAGTACGTGCGCAGCCTCTGGAAGCTCTATTCCCTGCACAACCAGTACGTGCTGGCTGTGCAGGCAGCTGCGTTGCACCACCAGCACCACTACCAGCGAGTGCTGCCCAGCCTGCATCAGTCCCTCTACAGCCTGCAGCAAGAGATGGTCCGAATCCTGTAAGACCCCTGCCCTCCCTGCTGCCTGTCCTGTGCCCCACTGCCCATCCTGTGCCCTGCTGCCAGCCCTGCACCCCGATGCCAACCCTTGGGCACCCCCATGGCCCCCCAGAACCAGCAGTGCTCCCGCAGAAAGGAGATCCTTGGGGAGTACTGCAGCATCAGCAGCCTGGTACAGGAGGATATGCTGGCCATGCACCAGGAGATTGCCGATGCCATCCAGGCCATCGACCCTGCCACTGAGTACAGCAACTTCATCCAGACCCACCAGTATGGCTTTGCACAGCTGCAGCCTCTCTGCCGGGTACGGCCCTGCTGCCCCTGTGTGGCAGTGGCCGGCATGGGGCAGGTGGAGGCAGAGCTGTGCTGGGTGCTCACAGGTATGACTCTGAGGTGCCACCAACCGTGTCCTTTGATGAGAGCCTGCTGGAGGACACAGAGAGCCTGGTGCCAGGGGAGCTGCAGCTGAACGAACTGACCCTTGAGAGTGTCCAGCACTGGTGAGTGGGACCAGCTGTGGGCAGGGGCGGGTGGGCAGGGGCTCAGCCCCCCACTGGCATATGTCTCTTGCAGCTTGACATCAATTGAGGAGGAGCTGGCAGCTGCCATGGAGGCCGTGAGTATCAAGGAGCAGCGAATGCGGGAGCTGAAGGCAGAGATCCATGACGAGGAGCAAGCCCGGAGCCCTGGGGAGCGGTGAGGTGCAGCAGAGGGGGGTGAGGGGCTGGGGGAGCAGGTGCTGACTGCCCCGTCCCTTCCCCAGGGTGCATTTGCTGAGCAGGTGGCAGGGGCTGCACGAGGCACAGCAACAACTCGAGGGCTGCCTCTGTGCCCAGGCCAAGCTGCGGGCGCAGCGGGACCTGCTGGCTGGGAAGCTGGCGGAGCTGGGGGTCAGGGAGCCCCTGCCTGCCCTGCCTCTGCCAGAGGATCGGCAGTCCATCTCCTCCACAGTGAGTTAGTCCTGCCTCCCATGCCCTGGGGGCCACAGGGGTGGGGTACCCCCCAGCTGGTGCACAGGTCACGCCTCCTTCCAGGAGCAGGAGCGGAGCGGAGCCAGTGCCCTGGAGACTCTCAAGAACCACATCACAGGCATCTTCAGCCCAAAGTACTCGGTGAGTCCCTGGGCACTTCCTGTCACCCTGCTCTCCACTCAGCTGCCTTGCTCAGCCTGCCCTCTCCTCTCTGTCCCCACAGCCCTCTCCCCTCCCTGCTTCAGCACCTCCAGATTCTGCTCCTGCTTGCCCTGGGCACAGCTTCCAGGCAGCGCAGCTGTCCCACCTCTGGCATGACTCAGGAGTGTGCATGGCTAGGCTCACCTTGTCTCCTTCCAGCTGCCACCCCCTGTGCCCCTAATCCCGGATGTGCAGAAGCCACTGTGCCAGCAGGTCTGGTACCACGGGGCCATCCCACGTTCAGAGGTGCAGGAGCTGCTGACCTGCAGTGGAGACTTCCTTGTGCGGGAGAGCCAGGGCAAGCAGGAGTACGTGCTCAGCGTGCTGTGGGATGGGCAGCCCAGGCACTTCATCATCCAGGCTGTCGATGTGAGTGATCACAGGCAGGGGGAATGGCTGGGGCAGCCTTGCATGGTCAGCTGCGGATCCCTGCCCATCACGACCCCTCGGCCTCCCTCCCTGCAGAACATGTTTCGGCTGGAGGGTGACAGCTTCACCACCATCCCACTGCTCATCCAGCACCTTCTGCAGAGCCAGCAGCCTATCACTCGCAAGAGCGGCATCATCCTGGCCAGGGCTGTGCCCAAGGTGACACAGACTGTGGGGAGGGACGGGTCCCCTGTGCAGGGGCAGCTCTGCCTGGCCTTTCTCCTGTCCACGGCTGGGCTGAGACCCGCAGATATGCTTATCCAGCTAGACAGGGGGACTTAGGCCTCGGGCTCTGCCTGATAGGGGGCTGCAGGGGTATGTGGGCCAGGGGACAGCTCACCTGTGTCTGCTCACTGCAGGACAAATGGGTGCTCAACCACGAGGACGTGCTGCTGGGGGAGCGCATTGGCCGGGTGAGACAGTGTGCTCTGGGGTCTGTGGGAGGGCAGGGCTGTACCAGGGGGTCTGTGGGAGGGCAGGACTGTCCCCACAGGGTCTGCAGGAGGACAGGGGTTGCCTTGGGCCACATGGCGAGCTGAGCCTGGTGCACCTGTATCTCGGAAGGGTAACTTTGGGGAGGTGTTCAGCGGCCGCCTGCGTGCTGACAACACCCCTGTTGCTGTGAAATCCTGCCGGGAAACCCTCCCACCCGAGATCAAAGCCAAGTTCCTGCAGGAAGCCAGGTGTGTGTGGCTGTTGCGCTTTATCCCATCCCATCTGTCCATCCTGGGAGCTGTTTGACTCTGTTGAGATTGCAACACGCTCATGCTGAGGACTGTGTCCCCAGAATGGCTGGGCAGAGTGCCCTGGGGATGGCATTGGGTGGCTTTTGCCTGGGGCAGCTGGGCCCCTGCACACTCACAGTGCCCATCCTTGTCCCCACAGAATCCTCAAGCAGTATAGGCACCCGAACATCGTGCGGCTCATCGGTGTCTGCACACAGAAACAGCCCATTTACATCGTTATGGAGCTGGTGCAGGGTGAGCGGCCCCATTCCTGTGGTCCCCACACACGCATGGGTGAGCTTGTCAGCTGTGTCTGGGCACCCACCAGCTCCACAATCTGGGCACAGGGGGGGACTTCCTGACCTTCCTGCGCAGTGAGGGGCCCCACCTCCGGGTGAAGGAGCTGCTCAAGATGACAGAGAATGCTGCTGCTGGCATGGAGTACCTGGAAAGCAAGCACTGCATCCACAGGTGGGCCCTAGCAGGGCAGGGAGGGCCCCCGGAACCCTCACTGCCCCATCCCATACGAGGTGGAGCCCCCGGGACAGTTGGGCACATGGCTGATTGCTCAGAGCTGTCTCAGGGACCTGGCTGCTCGCAACTGCCTGGTGACTGAGAGGAACACCTTGAAGATCAGTGATTTTGGGATGTCACGGGAGGAGGAGGATGGCATCTATGCCTCCACAGGGGGAATGAAGCAAATCCCTGTCAAATGGACGGCCCCTGAAGCACTCAATTACGGTACGGGATGGAGCTGGGCATGGCCTGGAACTCCGCAGCTCAGCTGGGAACCAGGAGTCTGGCACTGTCCCACACCCAAGCGCCTGGTCCTGGAGAGGGAGGCAGAGACTCAGAGAACTTCAGCCCTCAGGAGCATGGGCACAGCTGGGCACTGGTGGCATGGGATGGGTGTCCCCTGCCAACAGCATCTGTCCTACCCCATGTCCCCAGGCCGATACAGCTCAGAGAGTGATGTCTGGAGCTTTGGGATCCTGCTGTGGGAAGCCTTCAGCCTGGGTGCCGTCCCCTATGCCAACCTCAGCAACCAGCAGACGCGGGAGGCAGTGGAGCAGGGTAGGGGACATGGCCAAGGCAGGATCCTGAGGGCCACCATGAGCTGTGGGTCCAGCACTGTTGAGCTGTGCCCATAGGATGGGCCATACGGGGTTGTGGGGGGTGAGGGGCCAGTGGTTCAGGCTACCATGTCCCCATCCCTGTCGTCCCAGGTGTGCGGCTGGAACCCCCTGAGCAGTGCCCTGAGGAGGTGTACCAGCTGATGCAGCGCTGCTGGGAGTATGACCCCCGCAAACGGCCCAGCTTCAGCACCATCCACCAGGATCTCATTGCCATCCGCAAGAGGCACCGGTGACAGGGAGCACCAGGGACCCTGGATCTATTCCATGGCAGTGCCTGGGAGCACGGCAGAGCCCTGTCTGGGCAGCAGATGCTGCGGGGTGGCTGTGGGTGCCTGTGCCCCTTTCCCAGCCCCAGGGCAGGGACTCCTGCATGCCCCAGGGTGGGACATGACACCCACAACTCCTGCCCTGCTTCATCTTGCACAATAAACACAAGAGCTCTGCAGCTGCGCATATGGGGTCTGCACAGGCAACACGGACCTGCACCGCACTGGGATGGGGCACTGGGACAAGACACTGGGATGGGGCACTGGGATGGGGCACTGTAATTATGCACCAGGAGAGGACATTGTGCCAGGGCACACTGGGACACGGTGCATCGGGAGAGGGTATCAGGGTACCAGGACGGGGCGCACTTGGATAGAGCACTGGCATGGGGAGTACTGAGACAGGGCACTGGGACAGGGCACCGGGGTGGGGCACACGGGGACAGGGTACCGGGGTGGGGCACCGGCATCTCGACTCGACTCCGGGGTTGGGGGGTGGCCGGGCCCCTTCCCAGGGCTGGGAGGGGGTCCCAGTCGGGCCGATCCCCTGCGCTACGGGGTGCCCAGCCCGGCCTCGGAGCGGGGTGCCCCGGCCCTTAGCGCTACGAGGCTTCCGGTCCCGAAGCGGGGTGTCCCGACCGATTTGGTGCCGCCTCCTCCGGGGCAGCGCCTGGGCGGGCTGAGCGGCGGGCGGGGCCTGGCCTGGCCCATCCCGGCGGGCCCGGGCGGGCGATGTGAGGAGCCGGGTCGTGCTGCAAAGCCGCCCAGGGTAAGAGCGGAGTGGCCGCGGCGTCACCGTCGGCGCTGTCCCGGCCTCCCCCGTCCCTCCCCACCCCGGCCCCGGCCCGGCCCCGC
>WBMZ01017585.1:0-28272 GCA_013400975.1 Atrichornis clamosus | reverse complement strand
CGCGGGGCGGGCCGCCTTAGCGGCTCTGCCTGCCCCCTCCGCGCCCCAACATCTGCCCGGGGCGGGGGGTGCTGCCCGGCGCCGCGGGGACGGGCGGCGGCGGAGGATGCTCCCGCGGCGGCCGCGCCGATCCGAGCGCTCCGCACAGCTGGATCCCTCACTCCAACTTCAAGTCCCGGCTCCTCCTCCCCCCGCCGCCAATGGGGGCTCGCCCCCGGCCCCTGCGCTCCTCGCCATTGGCTGCCGCGGGTGTCCGTCCGGGGGCACAGCTGGACGGGCAGCGCGGTCCCCGGCGGGGATGGACGGGGCGCACCCGCCCGCGCCGCCCGGCGGGACCGGGGGCCGGGCACCCCGCTCCCTGAGGGGGTCCCGGGGGCAGAACGGGCACCCGAAGCGCCGAGCGCGGGGAGGAGGGGGAAAGCCCCACGCCGCGTTAGGCGAAGGCAGCGCCCGGTGGGACACTGCAGCACCGGGAGAGGGGGATGTCGGTGTGCCAAGGGGGAGACATGGGACGGGGGAAGACCGCCCCGCGAGGCCTCTCCTGCGGGAGGGAAAAGCCGCAGCCGAGCAAAGCCGGCCGGGGCCAAAGTGCCGAGGGCAGCAGGAGCCGGTACCGAGCCCTCCCGAGTGCTGCCTGAGCCCTGCACGAGATCCTCGCCCTGCTGCGGGTCTCCTGCCCCCTGCCCCGTCCCCCACCTCTTGAGAGCGGAGACCGTGCTACTGCGCTCGGCGCATGTGGGTCAGCTCCCGGTGCCCCCGCCAGCCCCCGGCTCCTCGCGAGGGGCTACCCTATCCAGAGCTGGTCGCCTCCGGGCTGGCTGGGAACACCGGCCCGGCCAGCAACTCTCGGGGGGGCCCGACCCCGAGCAGGGGAGGGGGACCCACCACCCCCCAACCGTGGGAGCAGCCGGTCCCCCCCGGTCCCCCCGCTCGGAGGATGCGGCCGGAGCTCCCTCTGCCGGTGGGAGCCCCGGCCGCGCCGGGAGCCGGCCCCGACGGCGGGGACCGCGGCGCCAGCATCCCCCGGGGAGAGGCCGGGGACCCACGGCCCCGAGCGAGCGGCACGGCGCGCTGGGCGCTGCCGACCACGGCCGAGCCAGAGACCTTCCTCCAGCGGGACCAGACAGGCCTCCTTTTGAGAGCAGACATCCCCAGGCTGAGCCAGGACACTGCTTCTAAACACTTAAGATTTTTTTCCACTTTAGAAACGGCTTTCTCACCCTTTCCCAGTAGCCCTCTGCATCATATTTATATAAAAATGAGCACGTCCTTCCCAAGAGCTCCAGCTAGTCCAAAAACACCTGCAAGAACAACAGGCAGATGCTCCTGTCTGACCCAAAATGCCTTGTCTTGGCCAAATCCTGCTGGCCTGGGAGCACACTTGATCTTGGATTCACAGCCTGTGCTGTCCAACCCGAGACAAATCACATGGCTATTGGCAAAACTTCAAGGCCAGCCAGGCTCTGCTGCAGAGCTGTGAGCGATGGTGTCGGGACAGAGGAGGAGATGCAAATCCCACAGCCTCCCGTGCAGAGCCAGGAGACCCTCCTGCAAGCCCCGAGGGAACATCAGTGTCACAGCACATGGCATGTGCGACACCAGGAGAGCGGAGAGCCCACGACATGGGGTGCTACGGACAGGGACTCCCATTTCTTTCACAGGTTTCTCTGCATTCCCCCCTCTGGATGCAGTGCGTGCACAGAAAGGGCAGAGCTCAGCTGTCTTTGGCCTGTCTCTGCCACAGCCAAAGCACGGAGCAGACACACCAGCACGCCCAGAGCTCCCTCAGTCCCCAGCCAACCCTCCTGCAGCGGGGCACACACCAGCCTTTGCTCCCTGGCACAGCACAGCCCGGCAGCCCTACGCAGCTCGGCTGTGGTACAAATGCAATTCCCGGGAAGGTCCACAAACACATTTGCATGTACAAGGTGCAGTCTTAGATCAAGCAATTTCCTCACTACATATGTACAGCCTGGTCACAGCTGCTTTTGATCCGATTCTCTTTGTATCCTGATAATGTACAGAGAGCCTTTGTGTGTCGGTCTGTTTATTTAAATGGATTTGGAGCAAACATTTTTTAAAAGCTGAAGCTTTGAGCCTCTAAGTGGGTTACCAGATTATATGCTGTCTCCATTTTAATTACATTTGGCTCGTTTTGTTTATTGCATACATTTTCAAGAATTATGCTCGTCGTGAGAATTGAAAGCATTTTGCTTTAGAAGATACCTGCCCTATAAAGGGATCCAACATCACACAGGAGAGACGATGCAAACCTTCCCATCTCCAATTGCATTCTCCCTTCAACTAGGACAGGAAAAGAAGGAAGAGGATCTTTGGCTCTGTCAAGCCTAAATTTAAAGTGAAGCACCCAAACATCAGGAGGATCAATCCAACACCACCAGTCTTAGAGGAGTTTGGCACCAGCACACACTAAACTAAAAAGATACGCTTGCTGGGGAAGAAGGATCTTGACTGTGAATCTCAGAGGGGTGAGAACCCAGAGCCTGGACAGCCCAGCCAGGGTGTTTGTTCGCCCACCTCTGTCTCAAGTGGGCAGAGGAGTTAAACCACAACCCCCCTCCAAACACTGCCCCAGAACCACAGCATCTCCCCAGGGACCCCTTCCCACGTGCCCAGGTTAGACCAGGAATTTGTCTTCCTCAGACAAGGGGATTCGTTTGAGGGGGGTTCAGCCTACAGGCAGAAGTGGAGCAATCTGTTGAGGAGAGGGAACACAGCTCCAGCCCAGAGCCTTGGTGAGAAGGATGGAAAGCAGCAAAAAGTGACCCCGGAGACCAGAGCTGCACATTTAGGGATTTGGGATGTAAATGAGTAGAAATTTCAATACAGCATAAGAAACTAACGAGGTCACACTCAGCTCACATGCATAGTCCTGGCCTCCTAATTATACCAAAGATAGCATAGGAGAGAGGGATGAGGGTAGTGAGCCAGGGACAGCTTGGGTAGTGGCAGGAATTTTAGGGCTGTGGTGGTTTTGGGGGAAGGGGACTCATGCACTGCAACATCAGTTATGCACTCAACAGCAGTTGAGATGCACTCCAAATTTTCAGCAGACCCCTGGCAGGGACACCTCAGGAGGAGGAGGAGGAAGAGGAAGCAGCCCTGCTCTCATCCCAGCACAGCACTCTTGCCCTCCTCTACCCCACCATGTAGGGCATCTTTTGGGGGAGCACAGCCCTGCACTCTGTTCCTTAGCAGTCCTTCTAGGAAAAGCACTGTGAGTGACTTTTCATGTCAGGGAGGAGGTTTAGCCAAGCTGATGCTCACCAAAGACAGCTCCAGCGTGGTAATGGGATTTGGAATCAGCTGTACAGGAGCTGCTCTGAGCTGCAATGGGAAAAGCCCACATCTGTAACCACTTTGGCAGGAGAAGGATTGAAGACAGCCTCAGCAGAGAGGCTCCAATCCGATGGGAACCAGTCACTATTTGTTTTGCTGTTGACATACAGCTGCAGTAGCTGGGGGTGATTTTAAGAAGGCAGGATAATATTTCTATCAGTTCTGGGAGCTATAGATGGAACCCATATAGTATCCGGCTCGGGGCTGAGTGATTAATCGCAACAAGGTCCAAAGCTCTTCTCACGCCTTGGACCCAGACGGAAGACGCGCGTTTCATTTCAGATGTCACAGTCTGGGGGCAGAGCAGGCCTCCCCCCAGCGATTCACAGACTCAAGTGCTGTTGAAGAGCACTCTGACGGCAGCAGATCTGCTCTGTCCCTGCTCCCCCACCCCACCAGTGACAGTCTGTGAGACTGTCCAGTGTGCTGTGGGATCAGAGCCCTTGCTGTGCATCGGGGCTCTTGGATGCCCCACCAGTGAATTGATGCCCTGAGAAATGCCATTCACGATATTTCAGCTGGCACAGCTACAGCAGAGGCTGTGGATGTTACAGGCCTGGGTGCAGAGAGATTTCAGTTTCCTGACAGGATTCTAAGACGACTGCTGCTGTGGTGTGCATGTCGACCCCGGCTGATCCTGTCAGGAAACTGAAATCTCTCTGCACCCAGGCCTGTAACATCCACAGAGACAGCCACCAAACCCAGCCCCACACAACCCCTGCTCCCCTGCCCTCCCCGCTCCAGTGCCCTGGCTGTTCTTCCCGGCCCTGGGATGCTCCCATCCTCAGTACCCACACCTCAAAGAATACTTTCCCCTCTTTGGACAGCAGTGGAGGATCTGGGAGGAGCAGCAGACCAGCCCCACGTTCCACAGAGCACAAAACAGCACCTTAACCCCGCATAACCCCATCCAAACAGCTGCTGTTCCCCAAGAACTCATTCTGCTAATTCCCTCTGTCATCACCAAGGCGCTTTCTTGCCCTTCCCAGTTATCCTATCGATGCCATGGCCTTCACCCCAAGCATCCCAGGGCTTCTCAGTTGGGTGCTGCATCCCCAAACCTCAGGGCTAGGTACTGGCAAGGGGAACCACCGTGGAGGGTTTGGGAGAAGCTTAATGAAACCAACTGCTAGAGGCTACAAACAGGGCTTCATCTTTCAGGGTTTTTTTCTCTTTAATAAATGTTTTTATTGTCTCTCTCAATCTTTATTAAGTGAAGAGCCAGACAAGTATTTGGAGGGAAAATATACTATGGCATGAAGCACAACCACTGTGCAAGGGGACGTACGCGACCAGCACAATCCGCCTGGTGTGCATAAAGGAATTAATAATTTAGGCTGGGGAATGCTTATTGTTGGCTGATGACCAGCACTTTCCTGCATGATCAATGTTTGCACCTTGACTTTTTGGTGCACAATCAATCCATGCCTGAGCACGGCCCGTTTTTTGGGAACTGCTACGTCTGCAAGGGCTGAGCTGCTGGAGGCTGTAGCACCCGTGTGGGCTCATTTTCCTGAGTTGGCAAGAGCTGACCCGAGCCCAGGTTTCAGCTCTGGGACTCAGAACATAATTTATAGTAAAAATATAATTTATAATAAAAATCTGTCTGCCCCCACCATCTTTAAAAAAATTTACATTTCCCTTTACAACCTCTGTTACATCCAGAAAACATGGAGAGGAGAGGGAAGCGTCCTTTCAAGGGTATTCTGCCTGGGCAGGGGTGTTTAAGAGGCCGCATTCTGGCTCTGACCCTCACAAGACACAAAGGTCCATCAGCCCCACAAAGACAGCCCCCCCAGACAGCACACAAGGACCCAGCACCACAATGGATGTTGTTCCTGTTAAATATCCTCTCACATTTACCATGGCTTCCCCTCTCCAGAGGGAAAATAAACCCCACTGAAATCAGCCATGGACAAAGCAGGTCCCTGTCTGGTGCACTGGGGAGGTTCTGCCTTGCTGCTCCCCTGGACACAGAGCCTCAGCCCAGCTCCTGGCTTGCTCCTGCTGCTGCTCTGGAGACCCAGCTCTGTGGGATGGGGTTTTGGGTGAGCAAGCCCTGCCCTGACACCCAGGCTCACCCCACCGAGCACACGCTGTGCAGCAGCTCTTCCCCATCCCAGCCTGGGGCTGCCCTCAGATCCCTCTCCCCAGTGGGCACCACTCTGCAGCATCAGGGCCTGGAGCACATCCAGCCTCCAACCATAGAACCATGTAGACTGAAAAAGGCCTCTAGGATCATCCAGTCCAACCATTAACTCAGCACTGCCAAGTCTACCACTAAACCATGTCCCTCAGCACCACATTCACACATCTTTTAAGTCCCTCCAGGAATGGTATTCAGCCTATTTCAATACCTGACCAATCTTTCAGTGAAGAAATTTTTCCTAATAGCCAATCTAAACCTCCCCTGGCACAACTTGAGGCCATTTCCTCTTATCCTCCTGCTGTTACCTGGGAGAAGTGACCCACCTCCACCTGGCTACAACCTCCTTTCAGTTGCAGAGAGCTATAAGGTCCTGCCTCAGCCTCCTTTTCTCCAGGACAAACAGCCCCAGCTGCTTCTCATAAGAGTTGTGCTCTAAACCACCCCTCAACCCCCTCAAATCTGCATTTGTAGCCTTTTTCTCCCAAGTTCTGTGGCTTTCATAGGGTTCCCATGCAGCGGGAGCACAGGGCACAAGCAGCGCGCCAGCCCCGCCGCTTCCAGCGACTCCCCCTCTAATTGAATCTTCAAATCTTGTCTGACAGGAAGAGACAGGAGGGAAATGAGATGCTTATTGCCAGGCCCCGGATCCCCGAGCTCTGCTGCTGCCAGCTCTGCCGAGCACCAGGATGCTGGTGAGCAGCACGTGCTGCTCCAGAGAGCACCTGCCTTGGCCCCAGCACGGATAAAAACACCCCAGGGAGATCAGGATGGCATTGCCACAGATCGGGGTGGCCTCAGGAAGGAAGGGCACAAGGTGGCAAAAAGACAAAAGAGCCAAGAGTCAGGCAGAGAGGAAGGGCAGAGCCGGGGGAACGCCTGAGGAGGGGCTGTGGAGTTCAGCCTTGGGCTTGGCAAGGATCAGGGCACTGAGATCTCCCTCAGTATGTGCAGGTTCACAAGAAAAGAACAACAGCAGCACGCCCACAAGTCACCCACTGCCCTCACAGTGACTCCAGGCTCAAGAAAAGCAACCCCCTTTTCTCCATCCCACAGCAGCCAGAGGCATCCAAGGTCATCCTCAACCCCTCTCCACTGGCATAAGGGGCACCAAACCAAGAGGTCTCACCACAATGATTCTGCTTGGGCTCTTACCTGAATGCTCAGAAGCTTCAGCCAGAGGACACCTTCACCCCAGAGCTGCACCAAACACCCTCCTGTCCCAGGTCTGGGAGGGGAAGGCAGGAGCTGTGATTGGCCCCTGCTGAGCAACTGAGAAAATTGCTAATTGGGAAAAGGTGGACATGGAAGGGGGCAAGGGTAGGAAGAAGTCAGTAGCTTTTAGTGTTGGTGGTCAGGCATGAGCAAAACAGATCTTGGCCCATATCTTACAAAAATAAATCAAAATTTTCCCTAGTAAAGGTTTTTTTCCTGGTACTTCTCCTGCCACACAGCAGCTGAGCTCTGTGTTGTGTAGGTCAAATTTATGAAACCCCCTTGCAAGGCCTGTGCTGCTGTGGGGAGAGGGGTCACAGTCCCTCTCCGAAGAGGCCAACTCTGCCCCCAGACTCCCAGCCCTGGATGGCAGGTCAGGAGAGCACTGTACCCTCCACATCCCTGCCCTGATCCTAAAACGGCAGCTTCCCCCTCCAGCTGGGGAGAAAATGACCCAAATGGCTTTAAAATAAATGAATATTAAACGAGCACGTGGCACTGATAGCAGTGACCGACTGACATGGCACAAATGTCTCCTGTTCTCCGAGGAGCAGAGAATAGCAAGGACAGGGGCACGGAGAAATCTGTCCCTGGAAGAACGGGAGGAGAGGGGTCAGGGCAGGAGGGAGAGTGGGGCTTTAACCTGGGGTCTGTGGAAGCCAAGGGACAGGTATCCTGGGGCAAAGCCAGCAGGATGCTGGGTCATGAGCGAGAGCTTGTGCCCTCCATCCCACTGAACATCTCTTCCCAGTAAATGCTGCCCCAAGCTGGCAGCTGCAGGCTGGAATGTCTGGGATGGCTGGGATGGCAGCCCTTCCTCCAGGGAGGGGGCTCTGCACCCACAAATGATCTTGACCATGAACTGGGGGCACCCCTGGGTGCCACTGGTCCTTACCCACCCCAAACTTTTCTCCTTCACTGCTTAATCCCTCTCAATGTTATTCATATTCCAGTCCACCCATAAGAACCCTTGATGTGGAAAGGGCTGGGACTTTTTACCCCTTTGCTCCGTTTTTTTTTTCTTCATATAACGTCTCTACAGGGAAATCTTTGTAATTAATAGCCCTTTAAAGTAAAATATAATTAAAAATAATGTGGAGCACGACAAAGCCTGCCAGCAGCTCACACTGGGGGTGGCTCATGGGCAGCAGTGCAGCTGGGTGACTGCAGACAGGTTGGGGTGTGGGAACACCCACTGCAATATCCTGGCCTTGCTTCGCCCTAAAGCCATTTCTACATCACCAAGAGCACCAGGACCTCTCTGGTCCACCTGTGGGGACACTGGGGTGCATCTCATCACCCTCCCATGGGAGGTGGGGCACGGGTGGCTCTGCTGGGCTGAGATGCTGAACAAAGTGCTGGGGTAAGGGGAGACAAAATCCCACACAGCAATGGGTCCACACACACACAGGGAGCCTTCTTGGACAGAAAAGTCTGATTTTGGCACTTTTAGAAAGCCAGGCAGGGAGAAATGGCTTGTTGAAACCCCACTGAGGCCTGTGTTCCCCAGTCACCCTCTTGCAGGAGCCGAGCACAGCAGAATCCTGGAAATGAGGACTGGTTCATTTAAATTTAACGCTGATGAGGAGATCTTCCTCCTCCTTCCAGCAGAGAGCAGATGTTCTCGTTTCACACAGTCAAGGCATCTCTAAATCACTTCCCCAGCAGCGAGGTGTACGATGATGTCATTGTTTATAAGTTATTAGTTATTATTTCACAGGCAAACCTGACATTTTTCCCTTTTAAAGATACACTGAGATGGATTCTGGGTTTCTGCCACCGAAAATATCCTGGCGGTCCCATCATTAGCCTCCTTCCAAGATCGAGGCTGCTTTCCTCATGGCACATAATTAAAACAGCACTTTGAATTTTCAGCAGCTCACAACACCTTCAGGATGCACGGGAACCCAGGCAACAGCTCCCTGCAGAGCCCGGCCCCACCAGAGGCAGTGCCCTGCAGCCGTGCCAGGCCTGGGGACGTGCAAGGAGAGAGTGAGGGGCCTGGTGTGAGGTGGCAGAGCCAGCACGGTGACCCCGGCAAGCCCCGGGTGTGGTCCCCTCCTGTGTGCCAGCTCCTCGCTGTGCCGGTGGGGAGGTGCTGGGGGCACCCGGGGTGATTTCAGCCAGTTCCACACGTTTTAGCTGGATCACACAGCCTGTGTGTGGCCTTTCCCTGGCAAGAAGCATAATTACCTTAACGAATCCACGGACAACACCAGCAGCTCTGCCCCTGGGGTTTCAACCTGTCTGGTGGCACCGTGGGCTGGGAGGGTGAGCGCCTGGTTTGGGGCTGCCCAGCCCGTCATGAACACACATGGCCAGAGCCAGCAGGGCCAACAGGAGATCCCTGGGTGCAGGAGGTGCAGGACCCGGTGGGTCGGGGCTGTCAGCTTTGGAGAAGGTCCGAGCTAGTGGGGATCTGGCTGCCCTGTGGGGTGCAGGGACCACAAGGGATGAGGGAGTGCTGTGAAGCCCCATAACACCAGGGCAGCCCAGTGCCAGCCCCGTGCCACTTCTCATGCTCCGTACGCGGGCACCAGCCCAGTGTGTCCCTTCAGCCTCCCTTTCCTTGGGGTACTGAGGGGGCTTGGTGATTGCAAGGCATCACAGCTCCAGCCTTTCCCGTGGGAGCTCTCCGAGGAGCAGCCCAAATCCTCGGACCACACAAGGATGGGGCAAAGGACTGACAGGTGCCCCACACCAACCTCCCAGCAGCCCCACTGCAGAACACAGGGCATCAACAGGATCAGAGCCTGTCTCTGCATCCTGAGGGTGGTTGCAGTGGAAAGCCTGGACCCAGCTGTGTCCCAAAAGGCTTCATCCCCCCCAGCACAGCTGTGGTCAAGCCCTGGCACATCAGACCTGGCTGTGGCACTCAGTCACCCTCAGCACAGCCAGTTCTGAGACCTGCCCCAAGAGCCACCTTCCCACAGTGTCCAGGTCCTGCTCGCTTGGGACAGACATGGGTCATCTTCATGGATACCAGCCACCACCCGAAAATCACCCTGGGCTTCCTCCTGCCCTGGGCCTGTCCCATTTCACCACCTGAATGCCTGGCTGTGACCACCCCGTCCCAACCCCAGCAGGGACCAGAGGTGCTTTAGTCCACATCCAACTCCACATGCATCCCCACTCGGGCAGCAGCACAGTGGGGACATGACCCCAGCTTTATTTCAGCCCAGTTCAGTCCTTGTCTGCCCAGACCAGATCTCTCCCACCCCTGGAGCTGCCCCTGCCCTTGACCTGCCCCAGTTCCTGCCCATGGTGGGATGAACAGACACAGAGCATTTGCACACACAGAGGAGCCAGCAATGAAAGAAAATATATTAGTGCTCCCCTAACCAACAGAGGGGAGTTAATGACATCAAACTGGTTTGTTGGTGGTGGTTTTGATTATAATTTCTCTAAGCTCTGGCTTCTATCTGTCATTACTGTTATATTGCATAACCAGGGAGAAATGTGAATGAAGTTAATACCTGCGGAGTGCGGTGCAGAATATTCATGTACTGTGAACCAGAATGAGGCAAATGTGAATCTTTATTACCAGTGGAGGTTGTTAAATATTTTATTTTCTGTTTGAGGCATGCTGTGACACATGAAACTCAATTAGAATATAACTAAACCCCACTCTAAATTATAGATAAATGACAACAAATGAAGGGGAACTGCCTGAGCTCCCCAGTGCACAGCCCGGGGGAACAGGGGGGACAACTTTCAGAGAAGAGGGCAGCCCCTCAAAGACATCTCCATCCCAGCCAGCAAGCAACACACGGCGTTGTGTTTCTTCTGTAGGGCTGATTTTTGCCCCAAAACATCCTGAAGGAGACCCCCAGGGAAGCAGGAGGGATCCCATTTCCCTGCAAACCAGCCTGTGCATTCACCTGAAGCAGCCCCCTCACACCACTGCTCCCAGTGCACCAAAAGGACCCCTGAGCCCCTGTGCTTGGGTTGTGTTTCCTTAAATCTGCCTGTGTCTGGTTATAAAAACCACAGTAAAAAGGAAAGACAGATGTTAAGGAGAAATATGTATCAAGGATTAAATGCTGCACTAGCGCTGTGCTGTGGAAATGCTGGAATTTCCTATCCCTTGGCTTATGAAATCCAAGCTAAGGACACGGTCAGGGATGGAAAATCAGGGGCTGAAAGGCCTTTGAGGTTAATTCTGTAATTGTTTGTTCTGGGGAGATGCTCATCATCGCTGGTGAGGTTCATGGGTGTGGGCTAGAAGTGGCTGCTGCTGGAGCCAAGATCAAGCAGAGCCTCTAAGCAATATCCACAGGAATATTGCTGTGGGTGGACAGAACACACAGGCAGACAGGCGTGCTCTTAACCCCAGACAGGCATGTTCTCCCTGACCCTGCTCGATTCCAAAGTTCCCAAGCTGCTGGGATTCCCCTCCACGGCCTTGCAAGAGCATCCAGCAGGAACATCCGGCAGCAGCATCCCCCAGTGTTGCCATGGAGATGTGGTTCAGGAGGAGCCTGGGTGCTGTACTCCTCTGGGGGGGCTGCAGGACCCCCTCTGCACCGCAGCCCTTCCCCCTGGCTGTCCTGGGAGATAAAAGGGATTTGGGGACTTCATTAATGCCACAAGGATCTCAGCCAGAGACAAGTGCAGGATCCGTGCTGGCGATCAAAGCTGAGGCCCTTCATTAGTGGCAGCATGAGGACCATCATTAGCAAGTGATGAGGGAGCCCAGAGCAGCAGGGCAGACGGGAGGATGGGGAGGTGGTGTGGAGAGAGAACAGCGCCTTCCTGGAGGGGTTTTCGGCTATGCTTCTCAGATTTGCAAGTCTCACAGGACCCCAGGCCCTGGCTGTCCCCTCCATCCCCCTCCCCTTCAGGGGCTCTGCAGTCACAGGGACAGTGACACTGAACCTCTGCCCTGTGCTGCCCTGGATTAACCCAGGCGTGCTCAGTGCTTTCCCTCCCCGGGCTATGTTTCCAGCCTGATTACCTCCTAATTTTGTCTCCTACCTCCTTCTGCTCTGCCTCACTGCCCCTGCCTGCTGCTCCCAGCACAGCGTCCTCCTCCTCCTCCCCATCCCTCCTCCCAGGCTGGGCCCTCCCTGAGCCCCTCGCCAGTGACAGCCACAAAAAACAAAGCAAGAACCCTTCTGCTGCCAGGTCGTAGCCCCTGGCCAAGCCTGCCCATGGGCTCCAATCACGACAGGGACACCCACTCCTGCCAGAGCACATCCAGTCCCCATGGGTTTGCTCCATCAACACTCAGGCTGCAGCTTCACACTACAACCAGGACCCCTCCAGCACTTCTGTCTTTGTAGACTCTTGCTAAATTAGATCCTTCTCTTTACTCTGTTATCCCTGCCAACACCTTAGGAGATGGGAAATAGCGTTATCTTCATCTTTTTCCCCTTTAATTTTCATTTGTTCACTAAAACACGTATTTCCTTTCTTGTCTGCTTTTCTGGGAGATAAACACACCTGTGCTGGCTGCCCTCTGCACATCCCAGAGACAGCCGGCATCCCCAGCACGTGGCAGGGGAAGCAGCTCCCACAGCCCTCAGCAGCTGGTGGAGACTTCAGTCACAGCCACTGAAACACGAGTTTTAAAGCACAAGATGGTGAGGAAGAGGAGGCAGGAGGTATAGAAAGCTGGGTGCTGCTGGCATCCCAAGCAGGCTCCTGGGAGGAGTGAGGGGGTCACATGTGGGGCCAGGGTCTGGTCCAAAGGCAAGACCCGAGAGCTGCTCATGCAGCCCCAGAGTAGGGTAGGGATCCCTTGCTCCATCACATTCCACGCCACCGCCATCTGACCATGGAGCTTGGGGTGATATCAGTGCCACTGCACCCAGTGCCCTGCCTCTATCCAGGGCCCCACGGCTAATTTGGGATGCAGTGGCCATTTTTAATGCGCTTTTATAAATATTCATGGCTGTCAGCTATGAAAAAGGACCCTGCTTCGTGCCCCGCAGCCCTGCCAGGAGGCAGCAGGAGCGAGACAGACCAAGCCCTCGCTGGTGGCCTCGGGAGCACAGAAACCCCAGAGGTCACTGGGACATCCCCAGTTTACATCCCGCTGTGAGGATGCACACCTTGCGGATGGCCCAAGCCCTCTTACACCCAAACTTTGGTTGAACATCAAACCAGTCTCCCGGCGGCCGTGACGTCCCCAGAGGAGCGGGGGCGAGTGCACCGGCGGGGGCCGGCCGTCAAACCCGTGCCTGCGATCCCGCAGAGCCGCAACGCGCGCCTGTCACGGCAGCCTCCAGTCTGCTGAGCTGCAAAATCCCGATGAAAGCCTTGTGCTGAGTCGCGGTTCCGCTGAGCTGGCGCGCACCGCCCCGGGGACCGCCTGCCAGCCGCGCCCGCAGCCCCAGCGCTCCCTCCCAGCCCCACATCTCTCCGGCAGCACCACGGCCCTGGCCCCGAAAGCACCATCCCACAGGGATGTGCAGCCCGATTTCTGCATTTCTGAATACCTATTGATTCCTCCTTTATACTCTTCACCCCGTATCGATCCAATTTAGCCTCTGTGACTCAAACTAAATTAGCTGCCGTTAATCCATGGATAATTGCAGCGAGCCCGGCTTTGCCTGTCCCAGATTCATGGGTGTCAGGGACGGGGAGAAGAGTGCTGGGTCACACAGGGACATTCAGGTTTCTCCTCTGTGGGTAAAGCCCCCAAACAAGCCAGCAGGCATCAGCCCAGAGGCACCAGGGAAGTTGCCTCAGGACATCCATGCTGCAGCCAGAAACACGGCTCCAATGGCTGGGGGCACATCCTGATATTCCAGCAGGAGATTTAGCCCCAAAACCTGGGCATTGCCTCCCAGCTCCAGCTTTCCCCAAGCTCTGAGGTTCCTGATGTGGATTTCAGTCTCAGCTGATACCATGAAATATTGCTACCTGCTCCTGCCAGGCTGCAGCACACAAGGAGTTAACCTCAAATTCCACCCGGCCACAGGGAGAGGAGCAGCCTCAGCTCTCCTGGAGCCTTGGATAAAACCCCAGATGGAAAGCAGAGCCTGTTCCCCTTTGATTAGCAGCACAGGCTCCCTGGGAGCCCTCAGCATCTCTCGCCTCTAATTTAGCAGCTCACAAAGCGCCAAAGGCAGCGGAGATGCCACTGTCACCTCACCCGGACTGACAGCATGGCACAGCACCTGGGGACATCCCTATGCTGATGACAAGGCCATCCCTCCACTGCAGTTCTGATTCCTCTGTGCACTCACAAAACCGCCCTGCCACCCAGGCACCCCCAAACCTGCGCCTTCCTCCCCGGACATCCTCCTCCACCCTTCTGCACAACCTCCAAAATAAACATTTAATTTCGATTTAATGCAACAGTTACCGCAGTCAGTAAATACTGAAACTGTATTAAAGGAGGATTAATAGCCGTGTAATGGCCAAGTGTCTATTGCATAACCCTTAATCGGTGCCGATGGCCTCCTGCCGTGCCATGGGGCCTCTGGCCATTCCTCCCCATCCCTCATTGCCTTCCCAACTGTGGCTGAGGTTGACAGTCCCATGAGAAATGGGATTGCTGCAGCTGCCAGTCGGGAATGGAGACCTCCAAGTGTTAAACTGGTTGCAAGCATCGGCCCCTGGGTGCAGAGCCTGTTTGGATCATCTGAGCATCGAATGGGGTGATGGTCCCCAAAATACCTTGGCTTGTTCACCTGGAAGTGGCAGCCAGCCTGGGGAGAGCTGTGAATTCCCCTGCACAGCTCTGGAGCACACCACGGCTCTGGGAGAGGCCAGGCAGTGCACGTGCTCCAGGGCCATGCAGGGGTGGTGTCTGGTTTGGACAGGAATGGCCGGGACGTTTCATGGGAGGGGAAACGAAAGCAGCAGCTGAGCCAAGGGGGACACCCCCAGAGAGTCCCCACTCCACAGTCTGGCTCTGCCCCCCTGCTCCCCGGCACTCAACTGCATGGAAAGCCAGTTTAAAAAGAAAAAAAGCATATTTGGAGCAAGTGTTGGCCAGCTTCAGCTGCAAATTCACTTGTCAGGAATACTGGAATTACTTGTAGCTGGATGGCGTGAACATCTGTGCAAGGCAAATGCTGGGGCAGGGAGGGGATAGCAGGAGCCACCGAGCTCCACAGTCCCTCCACTGCCTGCAGATGCTCCATGGAATGCTGCAGAAGGACTGCTGCAACACAACACATACCCCCACCCACTCCCTGGTGCAAGGAGACCCCAGCAAGCATCCCAAATCACCCAGAGATGAGGCTGGAACGCAGGGGACTCACCATAGCAGCTTGCTGGCTGCAAATTCCCTCTGGGTGAACACTGGAGTAACTGGGCTCGATGGCACAGGATTGGCATGGAGGGACTCCCCACACTAGCTCCACATCTCCTGTCCCCCTGCACCTGCCTGTCACAGGCTCCCCTAATGTTCTGAGGCATTCTGGAGCTTCTCCATCACTTTCAGAGCAGTCACTAAGCAGCACTTCCCAACCTCCTCCTGCAGCAGCCCCAAGCTACCAAAACCTGCCTGTTTATTCCCAAAATAACCCTCAGGCAGGAGCTAATCAGCCACTCAGGCATGAGCAGATTGGTGCTCAGGTGTGACAATTTGGCCACCCAAGCGTGGAGCAATGGGGTGCTCAGCCGTGCCAGACCTGGGTGCTCATGTGTGAATCAGCCACGTGCCTGGGTTAAGAAACCTCATTATTTTGCCCAGTGTACCTTTGCCAATGGCCAAATTGCAACCCCACGTGTGTTCTGGATGGGGGTATTGACACCGGAGCAGGGGGGGATCCAGGCTTGGGACACCCCTCTCCATTCCCCCTCTCCCGCAGATGTAACATCCCACACAACAAACAGCTTTCAAAGCCCATCTCCCATTGATGTCACATCAATGCCAGAGGAGATGAAAGCCGAGAGACCCAGAACCAGCGCTGGCTTTGCCAGGGGATATTAATTAGAGGGAAAGCCTCATTAGCGCAGCAAGGGTGGCTGCCCGCACTTCCTCCCCCCACCCCGTGTGTCCCGGACCCCTCAAAGGGGCACAGTGGGTGTCAGGCCTCCCCTCTGCCTTGGTGGGCTGAGTGATGGGGTGCACTGCACATCCCCAATGGCAGAGTTAAATGTTGGAGGGGTTCATATTAAAAAGAAGCAACGGGAAAACCTGTTTGTCCCCATCCATGACTGCTGGGGCTCCCAGGTGAGCCCAGAGCCCCAGGCAGGGTAAAGCCCCCCGTGCCCTGGGGAGCAGCCTGATGGCAAACCCAACTGTTTGTGGGGAAAAAGCAGCACATCAGTTATTTGATACGGTTTTGGAGAATATTTTGAGAACTCTGCAGCTGGAGAGTAGCAGGGGGAGTGTGGGATGCTGCCTCCAGCCACCCTGAGTCACTGGTGGGAAAAGGGAGTCCCATGCTACCCAGGGAAAGCCCCCAGCAACCCCCGCATCTGCCACCAAAGGGAATGAGGGAGGGGATCAGGGAAACAGACACTGCAAAGCAGCACAGGACCCTTGAGCTCTGAGACCCCACTCCATCACCCTCCCGAGAGCCTGGGTGGGCTGGGCAGCACCCACCAGCTCTGTCTCCTGTTAACTGCCCCAGAAAACACCACTTGGAGCAAATCAATGGCATTTGCCATGAAATTGGGGGGTTGGGAACAGGAAGGGGATGACAGGGCAGGACAGGAAGCATCATGGGGAGGGTTTAACCACAGTGGCCACCAGCGAGGAGCAGCACCCCTGGCCAGGGGATACCCAGGGGTCCAGTGAGGGGATGCTGCAACCAAACTCGAGCAGAACCCCCCCTTGCTAAAGCCATAAAGCCGAAGGGCTGAAGGAGCCAGGTGGCTCTAGGGATGGGCAGTGTGGGAAGCACAGGACAGGGCCACCGGTACCCAGGGACAGCAGCAAGGCAGGGGCGCCGGGAGGACAGAGGTGCCACAACAGCAGTTACTCATCACGGAGAAGTTCTCACTCTTTTTTGTTTTGTTTTGCTTTTTTACTGCTAGGTGAGCCCAATTCGTCCTGACAGAGGTGCACAGCACAGCTCTGCCCGGCGGCTGCTCACAGAGACACGCCAGCAAACAGCACGGTGTGGGAGGGAGGCACCCCGTGTCTGTGCCACAGAGGCCTGGTGGGCACCAAAACAGGCTCAGCATGTCACCCCCAGACCCTTGCCACCTCGGGAACAGCGGCCATCGTGGCATCTGAGACATCTGGGCTTCCCGCAGGCACTCAGCACCAGCGGTGCTCTTTTAGGATGCTCTCCGAGGATGCTCTCCCGGCAGCCACAAACCGACTCGCTCGGAGCACTCCTGAGGACGGGTGTCAAATCAATCCCTGCGGCAGGGATGCCAAGCTAAAACAAAAAAAAAAAAAAAAAAAGGCAAAAAACCCCAGAGGAAAGCAGGCAGCCATCTGCCAGACCAGCAATTTTCAGCTGGATTTCCAGAAACACTTCAGCTTTTAAAACCAAGAGAGGAGAGAAAACAAAACCCCTCCTCTTCCACAAGCATAGAAAGCATTCAGATGAAGTGCAAAATTCCAATTTCACTTCAAAGGCATTTCTCCTGGCTGGTTACCCCCAGATCCTGGCACAACCCAATGGAAAGCCAGTGGGCAGTGCTGTTTTCCTGCCAGATGACTGCACCCAGCCAGCCAGGGTGTGGGGTGCACTGCTGGGGGAGCCCAGGGTGTCAGAGAGGTGCTGAAAACCTGGTACTAACCCAGGAAGCAGGGAGAACAAAGAGGGATGGCGGGGAGGGAAGGGAGAATAAAGTTTTCATCAGTTGTAATCAGCAGGTTTCTTCATGCACTATATATTAACTTAATGTATGTTACAATCTCCTCTGTAATGGAAAAATACCACAGCTGTTGTAGCCAGTAACACTTTCAAGAGCACTTGACTCCCAAGTCATCCAGGTGCTTTTGACAGTGTTACCCTGGGTTGCTATAGGAACCCTAACAGTTTTCCCGTCTGACTTCTCCATTAACGCTGGGATTTGTATTTAATTTGTTTTCCTTTTCCTCAGCAAGAAGAGGCAAGGAACAAGCGTGCGTGCAGGGGCAGGGGATGCTCCTCCGTGGGTGTCTCCTGGCCGTGCCAAAAACAGCACCGGGGACCAGAGTTGGTTGTGCTGAGATGCTGCTGGAGCAACTGTGCAAGCAGACCCCAACCTGCTGCCGGAGGGCAAGGGCACAGCCCCACTGCACTGCCAGGAACCACCAGGGATGGTGGTGAGGGTGACTTTTTTTACAGGGTTCTCCCATGTTCCTGTGCCAGTCTGTCCCACTCTTGCCTTCCTGCAGCAGCAGGACCGAGGGGCTCACGGGCTGAGCATCCCACGCAGCTCCTGGGCAGAGGTGACAGGCAGGGAGCAGGTGAAGTTGCTGCAGAGATAGGCAGTGGCTTTTCCGTCCTTCCTCTCCAGGGATGCAAGGAAAGGCAACTGGCGGTAGAGGAACCCAGCGCTGTCTCCATCTGCGACCATCAGCACCTGCCCAGAGAAGGAGCTGTGAGAGCCAGAGGGACCAGCCAGCGCCAGCCAGCTGGTCCTTCCCACCCTGCTGACATGCCAAGGGCTGCCAGTGTCCCGCCATGTGCTCTCCCAAAATGGGGAGGGGACAGGGAGCCAAGGGGACCCACTGCAGCCCTGTGCCAGGGTCCCACGGTGGTCACATCCCTGTAACGCCTGTGCCAGAGGGAGCGCGATGGAGATGCGGCAGCTTCGCCTCCCTTGGCTGCTCCAGACACTCAGCAGCCAGGATGAAGCACGGGGACCAGCACATCCCAGCCTGGATGGGGCTGCCTGAGCCAGCTGGCTCCCTGCGGACACCTGCCCATCCCAGGGGCAGCCCCAGAACCAGCTGCAGCATCGCCCCATCCCACCTGCAGCCCAGCTCCTCTTGCCCTCCCCACGCTTCCCAAAAAAGGCAGAAATGAGCAGTGGGTCAGGGGCTCTCCGGGCTGACATGGCAGCACCAGCCAGGGGTGATGACCCGGCTGCCAGGATAATTAGCTCTTCTGAAAGGGAAAATGTTTGTTAAAGCCTCAGGGCTTGCAGGCTAATCAGGAGAAGGACTAGGAGCTGGCAGCGAGCCTCGTGCTGACACAGATGCAAAGGGTGAGCAAAAGGTTGGTCCTTCCCAAGGCCCAAGGCACAGCGAGAACATCCTGCTGGCTGGAGCACACTGCTCTCCCTTGCCCGCCCCAATCCCAGCCCTGCATGTGCCTGCTGAGCACAGACACACTCGCCACACGTCCGTGCTCCTCACACCAGTGCCACCAAGGGGTGCCAACACCAAACACTGCCTCCCACAGCACACACATCTCCCACCATGGCACCGCTCGCCCGGCATGCAGCAACCTCTGCACTGGCCCCGGGGCCAGCAGCAAACTCAGCACTGACACCCAGGGACACCCACACAGCCTCACTTGTGCCTGGCAGGAGCTGCCCACACCCCTGTGTCCCCAGCAAATCACCACATCCCAAAGTCCCTGCCCTGGATAACAGCTGCTGTGGTCCTGTCCTGTTCCCCATCACCCCATGTCTGCTTGACCCAGCTCTGGCTCAGCCCGTCTCCCTGCCTGCCTCCTGCTCCCCGCAACCTCCTCCCCCCTCTCCTTTGTCTGGAATTAATTCCAGGAGTGATTAATTACCAATTCATGTCCAATCTGAAATTCATTATTCATTTTTCTCACAAGCTCCCCAAGGTCCTCTCGCAGGGCCAGGATGAAGGCGAGCGGCAGGCGAGTGCTCTGCAGCCGAGGAGATAATGGGATCCCTCATAATTACCCTAAAGACCATTAACAGGGCAGGGATCTATACCAGGAGCTGGGATCCAGCCCCAGAGCAGGGATCCAACCCTCTCTGCTCCCAGCAGCAGGACACCCAGGGGAACAGCTATTGGCATCACCCCCACTTGCATCCCCACAGCAGCTGCCTGCAGAAAAGGGCTCCTCTGTGTCCATTTAAAATCACGACCTCAATGCCATTTTATCATCGGCATCTCGTTACAGCAAGGATTTCACTGTGAGGTTTGTAAGGAATTAATTACTGGAACGACCTAATTAATTGTGTTCCTGCACACCAGCCTGGCCCCCAGCGTCCTGCTGGCACAAAGGGAGCGGGAGCACAGGGGACACAGCAATGTTCCCCCAACTCCTTGACAAAGGCAATTCTCAAAGCTGCCATGTCCCCACAGCAGGTGACCTGGGGTTGCTCTGCTTCAGGCAGCTTCCCAAGGTGGGGAAGGAGAGCTGGGGAGCAGCTGGAGGGGACTGGAGGCAGGTGGGAACAGGAGCACCCATATGTCTGTGTGATGCAGCATGGAAAGAGGGATGGCTGTCAGGAGGCAGTGGGCTGCTCCCACAGGCAGTGCAGCTCTCTGAGCAGTGGGATTCTTCCCGCTTCCATCACCTCTGCAAGGCAAGGAGCCATTGCTACCGCCAGAGATGATGCTCAGCTCCTACCACTCCTGCACACTCGTGCCTGGGGGAGATATGTGCCCACAGGGCTGTGCTCCTCTGGGGGAGAGCTTTTCCCTCCTGCCATGATTCTTCTTCCAGGAAATAAAACCAAGCGGGAACAGCTTCAGCTCCACCCCACCATTGCAACACGAGGAACACATAAGGGGCAAGCAGAGCTGGACTCCCACCCTGCCTGCTGTCAGCCTCCAGATGTTACCAGCTTAGCAAGAGGGAGCCAAACCACAGGTAAGGAGGGGATATGGTCGTGCTATTTGTTCTGTTCAAGACCCTGAAAATGCCAGCTGCATCCCCCCAGAGGGGCCTTGGTGGACCAAAGGCTGAACCAGGGGCAGGCAGAGGGAGAGGGTTATTAACAGTGGTGCTGGGCTCACCTCGGCACTTCCCACCTCTGCAAACTGGGTCACCCAATGTAATCCTGCAAAGGGACAGAGGAAGAGTGTGGGAGCAGAGGCCTCGCACACAGCACAGGAACCAGCATGGGCAGAGGGTGCTGCTGGGTGGATGATGGCAGAGGCAAGATGGAGAGCTGTGTGCCCCACTCATGGCCCTGGGAATAAGTTGTGTCCCTCCTCCAACACTGGTGTTAAACAGTGCTGGGCACACAGGCAGAGGGTCAGGGGTGACACCCCCGTGGGCTGAGCTGATGTGAGGACAGAGCAGAGAATCTTGTGCTGATGGCTCAACTCTCCACAGTTCATCCCAGCTGGAGCTACAAGAGAAACAGCTTTGGCCCAGCTTCCCCCATACTGAGATTGAACACGCCAGTCCCTGGCACCAGGACCCAACAGGCAGGGATGAATCCAGTCCAAACACTGAGCCCCCTCACTCGCAGCCCAGTCCTAATTCCCTCGGCTCCACAGCTTTGTTGAGGTCAAAGCCATCACCCCCAGGGCACAGACACCGCCCAGCAAACCTGATGGGCACCAGCTGCTGCACTGCCCTTCCCTGCCAGCTCCACAGGCAGCCAACAGCTCCAGCCCCTCTGTGGGATGCACTGTGACACATCTCAAAGCAGGGATGAGAACAAGCAGAGCCAGGCAGGAACCCCAATGAACAGTGACAACTGCTATCTGGGGGCAAAGTTTTGGGAAAAGCCAGCCCCTCCTGGCTGGTGGTACCCACAGCTGGAGTGAGGCACTGCCTTGCTGCTTCCAAGGATGCAGGGTGTCTCCAGGCAGCAGGTGACCCAGGCACCAGGTGGATCTGCCAGGGGCATGACACATTCACACCAGAATGAAAGGTCTTCCCTTCCCGTGGGAAAGCACTGGGCTCAGGCTGAGAGCACTGCAAATGCCATCAGCAACAACAGCCACTGCTGCAGCCACTGCTGGGCTGGGCTGACCACGCTCTGTGCAGGGAGAGGGGTGCGGGGGCTCAGCCATGGCCCTCCTGACTGTGCTTACAGATATGGAAAGGATGCTTCCCAGAAAAGAGGCAGGACAGAGGAGGAGGATGGATGCAACAGCTGCACCAAGAGAAAGGATGAAGCACCAGCAGTGCAGGCAGCAGGGGAGGGCTGGCAGGCAGGGGGGCACCTCTACCTTGTTTGGGCTGAAGACAGAGCGAACGCAGTGCAGCATCTCTTTGGTGTCTTCTCCTTGGGGGTCCCCACAGATGACAACCTGTCCAGGGGGAATGTGGGTGACAGGAGGCAGAAAACAGAGCTGTGACTACACCCACACCACCACCAGCCCTGCTCCCTGCAGCGGGTCCTGCAGGGAACACTGAGCCCCAGCCCATACCTGTTTGAGGGTGTGATGGAAGACAGCGGTGGCCCGGGCCATTTCTGGCAGGGTAATTGGGATCTTCTGCAGCCTCTCTGAGAAGGCAGCCAAGATCTGCCCAGCTTTTTCCACCCAGTCCATCTGACCTGAGTAACAAGCTGCTCGGAGCAGGTTTGTGACAGTGACAGAGTTGGCGGTGGGCTCTGCTCCATCTTGGTCTGCAGGGGACAACAGCTCCCATCAGCCCACTGCCTCACCACCCTGTGGCCCTGTCCTCCCGCCTGGCATCACCCCTGTCCTCCCAAAGCTGCCCCACACCACCACCCATGGAAACCATGGCCAGGTCTCTGAGCTCACCATCCTTCAGGCGCAGGAGCAGGGAGGGATCACCGGCCTCGCTGGAGAAATACGCAAAGCCTTTGGGGTCCCAGAAGAGCTTGTCTTGCATGTGCTGGAGATGCAGGGCCCACTCCAGCCAGCCCTGCTCCAGCGAGGCTTCGTACAGGTCAAAGAGTGCCTGGATGACAAAGACATAGTCCTCCAGGAAGCCCTGGATGGGCACAGCGCTGCAGTGGCAGACAGAGAAGGACAATCACAATCTCTACACTGAGCAGTGTGGAAATGTTCTCCAACCCAGCAAAGCCCTGCCTACTGGTCTCTGCTACCCAAGGAGATGTCACCAAGGAAAGCAGTGGCTGTGCCAAACCATCACACAACTCAGCCCTAGGGTTTTGTACAGGAGGGGACGGCAGGGGAAGACATTGGAAGATGAGGAATGGAAAAGGTTTTGACCTGAATTCCTCCTCACTGGCTGGGGGGCACTAATCCTTCCTAAACTGCACCAGAGGCAGCTCTGTACAAAAGAAACAGCCTCCCTCCCTCCCAGTTTAGTCCTGCCTGGCTGACAACAGGGACTGCTGGGGGCCTGGGCAGCACCTGCAGGGTGGCCAGTCAGTCTGTGGACACTCTCCAACACTCACCTCTGCTCCACTGCGTTGTCCTTGCCCCGGTAACAGCTCCGCAGCAGCCTCCCGCTGGCAGGGTCAAAAAGGTGTGTCCTCAGGAAGGAGGCTGCCTGTGCTGCCCTGCTCACGTAACCCTGCTCAGCCAGGGCAGCCCCAGCCTGGGCAAAGCCCGAGATCATCAGCCCTGCAGAGGCACAGACACGGGGACAGGTCACGGGGGCACATGGAACTGGCAGGCGGGTCAGTCCTTTGAAGGATGCTCAACATGAAGCTCATCCTCCCTGATGCCAGCAGGTCAGGGTTCAGTCACCAGCTCTTCTGCTCAGTTCAAATCACTAGGGAAGTCACTTATTGTCACCAAAGGGATGAGCAGAATGCTGCAAGGCCAGCAAGGACTGAGCCTTCGCTTCGGGCAGACACAGGGCTTAAGAGTATTCCAGTTTGCGGGACGTCATGTAACTCCAGCCCACACCAGCTCCAGACCCAAACACCCAGGGATTTACTGCTGGGAACAGCGCCTGGGGTCCTGCAGTTATTCCCTGCTGCAGTATGCCCAGACAGACAGACACAGAGCTGTGGTCTCCCCACCCACGCAGCAGCAGGGATGGGCTCTGTGCCCACCTGGGTTCTGGGTCCCCAACTCAGTCCCCTTCTCCACAGCCCAGCCACAGGAGCTGGGCTGAGCCAGGGGAAGAGTTTTGCTGCTCTCTGCTGGCAGCTGGGGAGGGAAAGAAAGCCAGAGCAATATCCCGATGCTGCCGAGGCTTGCAGGTGTGGGGCTGCTTCCCCACAGCTCCTGATTCCAGCCCACCCACTGCCTCTGGGGGGGCTCTGCAGTCCCAGCAGGACTCGTTGCTACCAGGCCGTGGGGGGGTCCAGCCAAGGCACGTGTCCCCAGAGTGGAGTCGCCTCTCACCATTCCAGGCCGCCAGCATCTTGGTGTCCAGGTGTGGCCGAGGCCGCTGTGCCCGGGCTGTGGCCAGTCTCCGTCGGCATTCCTGCAGCAGGGCACCGAGCTGCCCCGGCTCCAGCCCGAACCGGGCCGCCGTCAGCTCCGGGGAGCAGCGGGCAATGAGGACGTTCTTGCCCTTCAGCTCCTGGTGGGGATCCTGAAGGGGGAGAGAGACACATTCTACAGATGCCACCACGCTTGGGAGGTGTCGGACGCCGAGTGTTTTGGGGCTGCTCTGCCATCCCGCCATGCTTCAGCATGCAGGTCCCCCCACCAACGCTCCTGGTACCAGGCAAGTCTTTGCTCTCCCTCACCTTCATGGGATCCACGTTGCCAGCCTCCTCCACTCCGTAGTGGTGCATGAAGACATCTCCCAAGGTCGTCCCCTCTGTGGCCCCCTCGACAGGGTCAGGGAGGAGAGCCCGGATCTCCTCGGCTGCCCACACACAGAAAGCTCCTTCTCGCTTCTCTCCAGATGTGGTGGTCGGGTAGGAATCTGCATCTTCTGCACTGTAGAAACCTCCTGCCTGGGAAGAGAGCAACAGAGAGACCCTCCAGCTCCAGGGCAGCACCTTCAGCCAGATCCCCACCACTGCTGGCCTGGCAGCCTGGCCGGTGAGCCTCAGCAGTGCTCCAGACAAAGCTCAGCTGGGAAGGGAGGGAGGGAAAAACAGCCCTGAGACACATCCCAGGGCAGGGGAAGTGTCTCCCTTTGTCTTAGCTCAGGGAACAACCTACCTGGTCACTCAGGTCCCGTGAGACGTAGAGCAGAATGTCTCGGGTGACATCAGCAAAGAATTCATCACCAGAGATCTGCAGGAGGCACGGGGTGGACATCAGCATTACAAGGGGCAGGGGGGAGGCAAGAGACACAGCAAGATATGGGCAGAGATTCAGATTTGAAGAGCTGACAAAGGAGGGGAATCACATCTGAAAGTCCAGAGGTTTTAAATCTGGAGTGGATTCAAAGATCTCCAGTAGAAGACTACTATCAGTGGATACTGATAATCTGCTAAGGGCAGTTGAGAGCAACGCTGGAGTTACACCAAAGTCAGAGGCAGCAGGATTTGTGCTGACTTGCAAATACCAACCCAAAGGCTGTTCCCTCCCCCATTATGCTCAAAACCCTGGGGCTGCACTGTCAGGGGTTTGTGCAGCGCTTCTGGATGAACATCAGTAGATGAATGGAGTGTGGGATAGCTCCGTGCTCACGGGATGGGCAATATCTTGGGGGACAGACTTTGAAGCTGCTTCCCAAACCAAGCCAGTCCTCCCCAGCCTGCAGGGGAGGGAGCCCCACAGAGGGATGCCAGAGCTGTACCTGGAAGGCTCTGCTGTACATGGCTGCCAGCTGCCCCTGGTCATAGAGCATCTTCTCAAAGTGAGGGACGTGCCAGTGCTGGTCAGTGGAGTAGCGGTGAAACCCCTGCAGAAACCATATGGTCATGCCTCCACCCCACACCTCCACCCCACACCTCCTAGGCATGACAGGGGTTTACCCCCAAGGATTTGCTCCTTACCTGACCAATGTGGTCATGGATGCCCCCATGGGCCATCATCTTGAGTGTGTGCAGAGCCATCTGCAGTGCCCGGGCACCTTCTGGAGTTGTTCGGTGCAGGGCCCAGTATGTGAACAGGAAATTCAAATTCACTGAAATACAGGGAGAAAGCAGGAGGCTGTGGGGTGGCTCTGCCACCACAATGTTGCCTGGACCATGCCAGGTCTCAGCAGCAGAGAACAGACTGACCTGGGGTGGGGAACTTGGGGGACTTGGAAAATCCACCATAGTCCTCATCATAAGATCTGGAGAGCTGCTGGAAACAGGTGTCCATCACCTCTTTGGATGGTGGGGGTGACCCCTGGCCCTGCACACGGATCTCAGATGTGTGTCGCAATGCTTCCAGAATCCTCTGGCTGCTCTCCAACAGGGCATCTTTGTTCTCCTTCCACTAAGATGCAAAGGGAATAAGACAGTTCTTCCATGATTTTCTCTTCCTTCTTCTTGCCCTGCACCAGTCCAAACCACACCTCCAGTTCTCAATCACCCTCCCCAGATCAGCTCAAACCCATCTCTAACCCAGTCAAAGCTCTGGCATGTTCTCTGCACTACTCTTCCTCACAACTGTATCTCCTAACTCAGTCACCCTTCAAGCCCAGACCAACTTCCCTCGGTTCAGCACTGCCACACCATTCCCGCCCCGCACCTGCTCTGCAATCCGGAGCAGCACAGTCCGAAAGCCAACACGATGAACTCCATCCTCAGGAGGGAAATATGTCCCCCCAGCAAAGGGCTTGAGGTCTGGGGTCAGCCAGACACTCATGGGCCAACCACCTCCACCACTGGTGGCCTGAAAGACAAAACATGGGATCACCAAGGTCACGCAAGAGGCACCTGCCCTGTGCCCTTCCAGCACATCCAAGAGCCTCACCTGAGGCGAGACATGTGTCTCTCTCCACCCCTGTGACCCACCACGGCCCCATCCAGACCACCCCACAGGCTGGTTCCTCTTGCCTGAGGAACACGACAATGACCCACACCCTGAGGGAGCCAGTCAAAGCCTCCTGGGCCCTGCCCGTGCCTCCCTCACCTGCACGAAGGTCATGTACACTTTGTCCACATCTGGCCGCTCCTCACGATCCACTTTGATGCACACAAAGTGCTTGTTCATGATCTCCCCGATCTCCTTGCTCTTGAAGGACTCCTCCTCCATCACATGGCACCAGTGGCAGGTGGAGTAGCCAACTAAAAACAAGCTCAGGTGAGCAAGGAATAGTCCTTTGCAGGGACCAAGACACACAGGATGGGGAGATCACTCAGAGATAGGGAGCCCTGCTATGGGCAGCAATTGCTGCCTCCCTGGAGAAGAGATGGAGGAGGAAAGTCTCCTGGGCTCTCCAGCTCTTACTCCTAAACTCTGGCCAAGAACTCTAGTTCTGGATGTAACCCATTTTCTGAGAGCTATTCCAGCACGTGGCCCTCTCTTGCCTGGTGTCCGTCCATACCTACCTGGCTACTCACACACCAGCTTGGGAAGAAGCCCAGCTTATCTGATCATTTACTGAACAACAAGAAATGTGTCTGTTTTCTGGTTACCTGACAGGAATATCAGCTTGTTTTCTCTCTTTGCTTTATCAAAGGCTTCCTGACCCCAAGGGTACCTGCAGGGGGAAGACAAGAGTCCTTCAGCCCCACACACAAGGAGAGCAGGAGGAGGAGGGAGAAAGGCTCCCGTTGCTCTTACCAATCCACAGGATTGTGGGCGTGCTGCAGGAGGTACGGGGACTTCTCGTTAATCAGGCGGTTGGTGTGACGAGGGACGCTGGTGGGGCCGGGTGTCCCCGCCGTGGCCATGGCTGCGACCCCCGTTAGAAACGTGCACCTGCGACACCAAACAGGCTCGGGGGTTCCCTGCTCACCACAGCCAAGCTCAGCCCCCAGACAGAGCCACGGCGGCCCAGAGCAGCAGCACCATCACCCTGGTTCCCGTCAGTGCCCCAGGACAGGGTGCTGCTCCCCACGATTCGCTCCTTGTGCAAGGGAACCACTCTCAGATCCAGTCCCGGGTGACTCCACTGGGGCTCGGTCCACCCCAATCCCCCCTGGGACCCTGCAAGTCCTCCCCACTCGCTGGAGGCTTCTCCTCCAGTTTGGCACAGCCATTGGGGATGTGAAGGCCATTCCCAGGGCTGCCCCCCACCAGCACACTTTGGGGGCACACCCGACAGCTGTGGGTGCAGGAGCAGCATGTGTGGGACTTGACCTGTGTGTCCTCAGAGAGAACATCCCCTCAGGGAGGAAAATCCGCTCCCGTGGGTGCAGGGGTGGTGAGGGCAGGGGGGGGGCACAGGCTCTTCATGGTGAGGGGAGTGAGGGCCAGGAGGGGACCACGGAGATTCCCCTGCTGCTGGGCAGGTGCAGAGCTGGGGTATGGGGATGCAGGAGGGATGCAGGGCTGGCGTGCAGGGATGGAAGAAGTCTGGAATGCTGGAGCGGTGCGGGAATGTAGGGCTGTAAGGCTGCGGTGCAGGGATGCAGATCTGGGATGCAGGAATGCAGGAGATGGGAAAGGGGTGCAGGACAGGGGTACCGAGAATATGTAAAGTCCTGCAGGAAGTGCAGGGAAGCGGGGAGCATTTAAGGAGGATACAGGGGGATGCAAAGGGATGTGGAGAGGATGTCGGGGAAGGCAGGAGAGATGTACGGGTGGGGAATGGCTTTAGGAGGGATTCGGGAAGGTGCAGAGAGGATTTAGAGATTCAGAAAGGCTACAGGGCGTTGCAGGAGAATTCAGGGGATGCGGGCGGTGCAGCGAGGACGCGGGCAGCACGGGGAGGATTCCGGGGGTGGCGGGAACGCAGCGATGGCGAGGCGGGGCTGGCGGGGCGCGCAGCCACCGATCCCGGGGCCGGACCCGCCCCCCCCGGCCCCTCCGGTACCTGCGGGCGCAGCGCAGCGGCGCCGCCAACATGGCGGCCGATCCC
>WBMZ01017582.1:0-28050 GCA_013400975.1 Atrichornis clamosus | reverse complement strand
GGGGGCTGCCAGGTACCGCGGGGCGCGTCCGGAGGGAGGGCCGCGGGTCCCGGGTGGGCTGCGCGAGGAGCGCCGGGCCTGAGGTGCGGGCCCCGGTGCCCACCCCGCTGTGCCCCGGTGGGCCTCGGGGCTGTCGCAGCGCAGGGAGCCGGCGGGTCCTGCAGCCCCGGGCTCGGCCCCCGGCCCCGGCTGGGGCGGGTGTGGTGCCGCAAGGAGGGGCGAAGGCGCTGCCGCAGTCGTGGGGCTGCGCTGCCGAGGGGTTTTCCCGCAGGGTTTGGATTGCTCCGGGTGGGCTCGAGTGGGGCGGTGGGACGGGGACGCGCTGCGGGGGTTCGAAGGTTATTCCGTGGCGTGCGGAGAGAGAAAGTATCGTCTGATGCTTGCTCTCACGTATTCCCTTTGACAACACAGAGCGTTTGTCCCCGGCCAGGGTTGTTTTTCCGAGCTGTCAGGTGCCACAGGTCTGTGCAACTGGTGCTGACTCAGGAGTGCAGCTGCCTGAAAGCGTCGGGAGCTGCTGGGGTAAAGAACTGGTAGTCAGGCTCCTTTCAAAACAAGCGGGAATGTTTTGTCTTGCTTCTGTGCTTTTGATTCCCAAAGAGCTATTTTCATGGAATCCCAGACTGGGTTTGGGTTGAAAGGGACCTTAAAGATTATCAAATTCCACGCCCTGCCATGGGCAGGGACACCTTCCACTATCCCAGGTTGCTCCAAGCCCCGTCCAACCTGGCCTTGGACATTTCCAGGGATGGGGCCACAGCTTCTCTGGGCAACCTGTGCCAGGGCCTCCCCACCCTCACAGGGAAGAATTTCTTCTAATGTCTCATTAAACCTGCCCTCTGTCAGTTTAAAGCTATTCCCCCTTGTCCTGTTGCTACATTTGCTCCCAATAACATTTGTAACTCTGGTTGCTGTTCAGGAAAAGGCCGGTAGGAAGCTGTCAGGAGTATGAAAGATGTAGAATGTGTTCAGTCTGAGTGTCACCCACATGTGTGCAGATGTGCAGCTGTCCACATAGAAAAAACCTGAAAAAATAGTTGCTGATTTTAGAACTGCAAATCTCGTTTTTCAACTTTTCCTGTTTTTGAGATTGCAGTGGGGTTTTTTTCATCACTTTGTTCTTGTTAGGAGTCTGTGTACTTATTGTTTGGTTGATGCATGTGTGAGAATGAGAGTTAAGATTAGTTCTCTGTAACCTGCTTTGTGAACGTACTTATTCTGCTTAAGAGTAATTTATTTAGATAGGATTAAATTAATTCCCCCCAGATAAATGATTTCTTTACATATGAAGATATAGAGCTCATCAGGTGAAATTTTTTTTTGGTGGCCTTTTCTAGAGGGTGGCTTTAATCTTTTTTTCCTCCGTGGTAATTTTTTTTTGTATGCCTGGAAACACCTTGTGTAATTGTTATTCCTGGTGACTAATGTTTAGCAGGCTGCTCTGCTTTATCAATTAATAAACCAGCTGAAAGTTAAGAATTTCCAAACTAGATAAAGCAGAGGTGGATTGCTCTTAACATGTGTAGTTATTTCTCATTTCTAAATTCCTTAAAATCAGCATTTCTGTTAATCCTGGATGAGGCACAAGGGAGGGTCAGTAGCACTGAGTTATCTTTTGTTTAAATTACCTGACATGGGCACGTTCATTTTATTTGGACTCAATTCCTCAAATCTTGCCTGCTTTTACTACTGTGTGCAGTCTGTTAATATTAACTCTGCTTCTGAGGAAGCTGATCCCTCGTATTGAACCTCTGTCATGCACCATCAAAGATACTGTTAGAGGAATGGCAAGTTCTGCCTTAAAGTAGGACTTTACACTTATTTTAATTAGCTAATTACTGGTACCAGCTGTTACAAAAATATGGTAAAGTATTAGGATTCTTTTTAGTAAGGCACTGCAAGGAGTGAAGTCCACATGAGAAATTTGGAAGTAGGTATTTAAGTTGGCTTTTCTACTCAGCTGTATTTCAGAAACAACTTTTCTATGAAGAACAGAGCCATTTAGTAGGTAGCAATGTTTTGTTCAGTGAAGTTTGTGCTTTCCAGGACGTAACTGCCTTGGCAGATGGTTTAATTAGCTTTTTTAACTCCCCAATCCAAAGTATGTTGCATAAACCCACGAGTTTATTTGGAGAGGAGAGAGAGGTTTTTGCAGTCTGGTTAATACAGCAGAGAATGTGATGAAAAAGAAATGGGAATGTCCAGAACAGCCAGAGATTCCTTAAGCATGTGGAAATTGGGATGGGTGTTTAGGCAGGGTTTCCTGGAGACATGGTTGGCAGTAAGCACGGCCAGCTGGAAAACCTTCACCTCAGAATTGTAACAGGAGAAAAAATTGTAAGGTTCTAAAACCTTTTGGTAAGCATTTCTTGATGGAATCTTAAAACACACAGCAGTTGTGTTTTAAAAAGAATGGTGAGGGCACATGCAAGTAATGCATGAAACTGATGGAGTTTTAATGCTTCTGTTGAAATCTGCTTTGTGTTGTCCTTCCCATCTTAATAAAACACAAATTTCTGAAGTCTTAAGATAAAGCTATGTATGTGGAATATATAGGATACATGGATATGGGGGAGAAATTGAGAGTTTCTGTCTCTGTTGACTCTGAAAAAGGGACCTGGATTATACACAGGGCTGTTGGAGAGATTTTTCCCTAGGAGAAGTTGTCCTGTTGTCCAGTAAAGTCTGTGTGCTGTGGTACTGTCAAGGTGCTTTTTAATGGAACTTTTTAGTTATAAATCTTTATGAAATGCATGTAGTTATGCAGTGTTCATTTAATATGTATTTTTGATAACTAGAAACCAGAAGTGTTTTGCATTTGAGCTTCTCTATAGCTATTAAAATGTTGGCCTGATTACAGACATCTGACTTTCCTGGCTTCCCATTTTACTACTCTTACTGACAAGATGCTGAGTCTTAAAAGAACTCCAAATAAGAATTGCACAACTTTTTGTCTTTTATAAACAGAAGAGCATCTGGTATAGAACAATTGCTGTGGGTACTTCACTTAGCATATCATAAACCATATTTGTTGTGTACCATGAGAAAACAAGACTATCGCACGTTGCTAAAGCCTCACTGAGCTGCACTGGACAAGTATTGATGAATTCCTCTAGTTTTATCGGCTTCCATCCTCCCCAGATTATTAAAGGGTGATAAAATTGAAAAAGACACCCTGATGAATTTACTGAACTTCCTGTGTACCAGATTCCTGACTGGTATTGTTTGGAGCTGGAGTTGGATTTCTTCTATGCGTGTCCTTTCCACCCTGAAATGCAGCTGGAACCCTGATACTGTGCCAAAGTCCCACTGGTGTTAAGTGAGAAAGTTCATTAATAGGTGGGGGCAGTTGATTATTTTTCTGTCCTTAGATGCAGGTTTACTATGCAGCATTCATCTAGAAGAGAGAATACTTGTGATGAAGATCCAATTGCCTTTCTCAAAATAAATAACATTACTGTGCTACATGATGTTTTCTTCATTAATCCAAAAGTGGACTGTGTTCTGTTGAGTGTGATAACATCTGATGAACTCCTTCTTGGGATGCTTCTCATCTTACCTGTGAAAAGGTGCATTCACACGGAGCAGCAGTGCAGCAGGGCTGAAGATCATCTCTAACAGAATTAGAATTAGATAATAACTCCTCAATTCTTCATCATTAAATTGAGCAGGGCGTAGTGCTGTAGGCTGGCTGCTGTGCTGTCTGTGATGCATATTTCTGGGAAGTGTAAAAGTAACCTTTGGAGGGTTTAATACTAGTGCACATCTGAACTGCGTTCAATTACCCTTACTTGGATATATTTGTTAATACAGTTGTTTAATAATGTGCACTTCAAATTCTTCGAGCGATTTTGTTTCTAAAATAAACGTTGTTTAAGTGCTGTGTGTGTTGTGAGAAAGGGAACTGACGTGTCATCTGTGTTGTCTTAGCAGGGCAGAAGAAGAAATCTGTGTGCTGCACCCCTGGCCAGTTGGACACCGTCTGAGCCTGCCAGAAGGCCACCATGCAGCAGCCACCACAGACTGTCCCAGCGGGAGCGGCTCCTCCTCCTCCGGCCGGCCTGGCTCGGAACATGTACTGGAGAAACAGCCCGCTCAGTAAACGGGCAAACGCAGCAGCTGCCCCCGTGCAGCCCGTGACAGACCCCTTTGCCTTTGGCAGGCAAACTCCACAGGGCTCCCCTTTAGAGAATCCATCCAAGGGCAATGCCTTGGCATTCCCGCAGCTGGCCCTTACGCATCCGTCGCCCTCACGCGCAGGGGACAATCCTCATGGACCACACGCGTCTCTGTCAGCTCCCATGTCCCAGCCAGGAATGAGCACCAGTACGTTTTCTAATGTTCCAGTTCCTTCTCCGTCCCCGGGGTGTGTTATAAATAGTGCTGCAGAAGTGCATCCCAGTGCGGATCTCGGACTCCGTGGGCCTGCAGTGCCGTTGCATTATAATGCAGGAGCAGCGGTTGAAAATTCTTTCAGTGTGCACCCTGGAATGGTGTCTGCATCAAACAGACCTGGAGGCAGGCAGGATGTTGGTAGAGGTCCAAACGATGCACCTTCAGGACCCAACACAACAGCACTGTTCCCACCACCTCCCCAGCAGCCTGTGTCCCAGTGGAGGCCTGTCCAAGGGAATCTGCAGTCTCCAGTTCGGAATTTTGTGCCCTATCCTGAGCCGTCTTCTCAGATTGACGTTCATAACATTTCCCAGCCTTCTGTCAGCACTTCTCACCCTCCTCCACACGCAAATGTACCGCAGGGTCCTGGACACCAAGGTATCCCACAAAATATTGTGCAAGCGCCTTTATCCGCTGGTTGTGAAAAGAACGGGAAGAATGGCCCTGCAAATAGCAGTCATCACATGAACAGCATCCAGCCTGGAAGTGTGTTTAGGCAGAGCACAGAAATGACTAACCCTTGGTTAAGTCAACATTACCAGGAACAGTTTTACCCGCAGCCACCTTTGCAAGACTCTGGTTTTGTTCTTCCCACAGCTCAGGAAAGCAACCCCATAAACCAATCTCCAGCTATGTCTGAAACATCAAATAGATCTGTTCCCACAGATCGAGATCCAGGAACTCTCTCCATGTTTTTCAAAGGGGATGAGGCAGAAAATGAAGAAATACTTTCATCTGAAAAAAGTTATACAATGGAGAAAACAGAGTTTGATGCTTGTCAGCCAAATTCGGCCTCCCTGTATCACCAGCCTGTGCATCCTCAGCAGGTGGCAACTAATGTTCTCTCTCAGGCACAGATCGGTACAGCTCCAGCTGGTGAGATGGTACAGAAAGGCATGGATGTGCAGTACTTCCCTAAAATTGTAAGTCACCAGGAGGCACAGGCTGCTAAGCACTCTCTGTTTGTTGGGGATGACAAGGCACAGATAGGTGACGCGGCTGCTGGGTCCCAGTATGAAAATGTGGAGAACCTGGAGTGCATTCAGAATCAAGAAGTGCTGCCAAGTGAACCACAGAACATGAACGCTTCATCCCCTGCTGCTGGTCCTGACCCGTACAGGTACGGATCCTTTCAAGGTCAGATGCTTCCAAAAAATGCTGTTGTGAGCCATGCTGAAGGAGGACCAAATTTGGAGGCACCTGATTCATTACCTCATCCTGTCCGACCTGATAGTGTATCTTCCAACTACAGCAACATTAGCCATAGGAGCACTTCCAGCTCAGCAAGGCCTCCAGAGCAGGTGGGTACCTTCATCCAGCAGGAAAGTGGGAAGCCTGATGAGGAATCCTCTGCCAGCTTCTTCAAACAGATCGACTCCTCTCCTCTGGGAGGTGATTCAGGTGAGCTAAACCTGGGCAAGAACTACCATGGCAATCTATCCCAGCCTCCCACTCCAAGTCCTCCTAAGCCTACAGGAGTGTTTCAAACAAGTGCAAATAGTTCTTTTGAACCTGTGAGGTCCCATGGAGTTGGGATAAAACCTGCAGAGATTGACCAGGCAAAGATGGTGGTTGAATTAAGAGAGAACCACTCAAACCAAAAGAATATCAAGAAGAACACAGCTGTGCCAGCTGCATCTCCAGGCAATCTTGAACAGCCACCAGATAATCTGGAAACAATTTACATGCCTCAGGTACACCCAGTGCCTCTTGCAGGCACTGGTGAAGCTGGAAATACGCTGCACTCTGGACCTGTTATGGAAAATATACAATCAGTATCTGAGAGACGGTCCTCAACAAGAGCTCAGGGAGCAGTTAAGAAGTGTGATAGCCCAGCAACAACTTTATGGGCTCACAATGAGTTACCAAATTTTGGGGGAAATGTTCTCCTAGCTCCTGCTGCTCCTGCAGTGTATGTACCTGCCAAACAGACTGTGGAAGTCATTCAGCCACCAGAAGAAGGCCTGTCTCATCAGCAGCCGTGTAAACCAGGGACTATTGCTGTGCAGCATTCCCAAGATGGAAATATAACTTTTGAAAATCTTGAGAATCCTCCCAAAATGGGAGAAGAGGAGGCACTTCAGTCTCAGGCAAGTTCTGGTTATGCAAGTTTGTTGTCTTCTCCACCTACAGAGTCTTTGCAAAATCAGCCTATCCTGATTGCTCAGCCTAATCAAAGCTATAACTTGGCTCAGCCAATTAATTTTTCTATTTCTCTGTCTAATCAGCTAAGCAACAATGAAAACAATCAACCAGTGAAGGACTCTGGAGCTGGGGACAAGTCTGCAATGGGTCCCCAAACTTCACATGCTGGTGGGGAAAACACGCCATTACCTGTGATGCAAGTTGGATCTCTGTTAGTTAATGCACTTCCAAATACTAATCTGTTAAAACATAATTTATTACAAAGTCCTGTTAATTCCTCTGATGCTGCTTCTAATCAGCCTGCAAACTTGCTTATGAAAACTCCTCTTAATTTGGCTCCAGAAGGGCAAAAGAATGTTAATACAGAAGGCCTTGTTCCTGAATTTGCTAGCAGGCCAGGGTCTAACTCATCTGTTTCTCCTGGGACAAATGTTCTCAGTGGAAGTGCAAGTGGACTAGTGCCCCCTGTTAATTCCATAGTACAGGCTAATAATTCTGCAAATCAATCAAGTAGCAAAGAAGCTGCTGGAGTGCTCGACTTCACGGTGTCACGGACGTTGGAGAAAAGCAGCACAAGTAATTCTGTGCAAGTGCACAATCAGTCACCCTCTGGTGGTCCAGTACAACAGGCAGCTGGTGGTGCTGGTCAGGTGCATCCCGAGGTGCCTGACAAACAACATTTCTATCAACAGGTGACAAAAGATGTACAGCACCAGGCTGTATCAGACAGAGCTGCACAGGGAGCGCTGCCACCTCAACCACAAACGCAAGCAGCTCAAACGCAGCCACCAACATCCTCAGTTCCTCCAGACTCCCAGATTTCCACAGGGGCTAAAGCCATGCCGCAGGATGAGAACCAGGTGCTGGGCAACCATCCTCAGCCTGGGGGTCAAGAGGCAAGTTCAGGCCAGCCTACGAGGTACGACCAGACGAGTCCAGGGAAGCAGCCGGTGTCGGAGCAGCCGCCGGGCACTCCCGCTGTCCCTCCTGCCACCACTGCTCAGTCAGTCCCACCCAACGTGCAGCAAGACCTGCAGCGTCCACCCCTGCCTCAGACTCCTCAGGATGCCTTTGGTCCATCCCAGAACCCGTACTACTACTACAGACATCCCTATGATGCTTACCAGGCTCCATATCCACCACCTTATCCTCCTGCAGACCCCAGGACAGCAGCTCACCTTTATTACATGGTAAAGTTTTATTTTTCCCTTTCTTTCCCCCTTAGTATGTATTATTAATTTGCATTTTTGAGTTATGAATTTAAACAATTGTGTCATGATCAACATTCAGCAGAGTATTCCTGTTAGGTATTTAAGTGTAGGGAAAATCCAGATTCGAGTAACAAAACTTATATTGCAAAGATTATGGAAACTTAAGTAGTTGCTGATAGCAATTCCAGTGGGTACAGATATCAGCTCATAGCAATTTGTTCTTTGGAAGAAGTTGGCATTTATAACTCCCTTGGTTGTCCAGGTGCTCAAATTTGGTTCCTATCTGCTGCCTGAATTATTGATGGTTTAGTAGAGTGGTTGAACTGCCTTTAGTCCAGACATGGGGTTTTTTTTCTGAAGTTTGGGATATTAATAGACTTGGCTACAATTTTACAGAACAGATACTGAAAGCTAAACTGTGGTTTACTAATCTGCATCTCTTCTATCGCAGTTGTGATGTGTATGATGATTTTTCTGGTTTTAGCTGTTACTTTTGGAGGTGTGAAGCCTCTTTCCTGAGGAGTCCTTGTCTTTTCCAGGAGGACAGCTATGGGCAGTACGACCCCCGGTACCGGCACTACGAGAGCACCGGCACTGCCTACGCGGAGCCTGGCAGCTATCGCTACCCCGAGCCCGAACGTCCCAGTTCCAGGGCCAGCCACTGCTCTGACAGACCTGCTTCCAGGTATGCAATTCCTAAACGGAGCCAAGACCTGGAATACCCCAAGGCAGGGAGTGGTGTGGTGCCTGGTGAAGTTCTACAGCATAAGCCACAGGGAGGAATTCAGAACCTCTTTGTGTGCTGCCATAGGAACGGACGGTATCAAATGCCACGTCTGAAGAAGAGACAATTCCCCAGCCTTTTCTCTTGCTAAAGCCTTGTTATTCCTTTCATTCAGTTCTCTGGGGGTTGGTGGTGCTTCTGCCAGACTGGAAGTCACTGTGATGGCCTCAAGTGCTGATGTTTGCTGTGAAAGAGCAGTGCAGGCCACGGGGTTGTTAATCAATACTCATTTATTTTCTGGCTTGCACTTAAGCAGTGGCCCCTCGTTCTGTTAATGAATGGCACTTTTGCACATTGCTTGGGATTTGCCTTGCAAGCACCATGGATACATAGTGGTTCAGGTGCTCAGAGAGGGAGAGTGGTGAGTCAGGTGACAACATCCTGTGCTGTGTCAGGTCCATTTGTGTGACAATTCCCTCAGCTGTGGATCAGCTTTCTCATAAAGCTCCCAGGCTGTGGTCTGGGTAGCAGAGAACCTATGTGGGCATGTCTCATCCACTGACTCCACTGCAGGTTTCGATTAGGAAAACTTAAGAAATTGAGAGAGGGAATCAATGTGTTCAGATGCTAGTTGAAAATGTTAGATGAAAGCAGAATTAAATCTTTAGTATTTCTCAAGCAAGAAGCAGCAGATTACCTTGAAAAGATTGTTGCTTTCTGATGATTATTGTGTAAGTGATTTGTGTGAACTTTAAATTAATGACAAACTGTTACTATTGTTATCTGCTGAGGGGTTTGCAGGTTTCTAGCAGAGAAATCCCAATTATCTGTCTGGAAATGATGAAACCCTTTTTAGTATTTGTCTGTTGTTGGTAGTTCACTCATGAAGCAGTGATCAAATTAAGAATAAAACATTTTGTTTACCAACTCCACAAGATTATAGATGTATTTTGGTCTTGGGGAGCAGGAAACTATGGCTGTAGCTCCATGTGATAACTTCTACCATTTTCTTAAGTGAATTTAAGTGTGCTGTGAGATCTTGAAATGAGATGATAACCTCTAATAGCGCTTCCTGGTGTGTACTCTGCTTAGGTACTATTTTTAGAAGAGGTTGAAGTTTCTGTGTGTGGCATTGGGCAGATCAAAGGCTGTTCCAAGCAGCTCTGTCAGGGCTGGTGTGTGACTGCCAGTGCAGCCAGATGTGGGCTGTGGTGTGGGGCTGCAGGGCAGCGGAGCTGTGTGTGTGAAACCTGCCCTTGATGTGCCAGTACTGATGGTGCAGCTTTGTCAGCTCTGCTTGGAGAAGGGAGTCAGAGCTCTCTGGAGGAGCCTGGGGAGACTGGTTGGGTGGCTAAACCTGATCTGATAAGATCAGACCTCCTCCTCTGCAGAGTAAGTGCTGTGTTAGCAGACTTCCCACACTGCGGGGAGGAGCATCCCTTGACTTGCTGGGCCGCTTCGGAGTTTGCCCTCTCAGTTGTAGGACCAGTTGTAGAGAAGTGTGGAAGTTCCCAGCATTCCAGACTGGCATTAAATACCTTCAGCTGCTGTGTGTGTATGTGTAATGTGTTTGTGAGTGTAATGCACCTGTGAAGGTACAAACATTTATATGTACATGTGTATATACATTTATGTGCATGTATATACATGTAGACACTACATTTTTCATCTAACATTCATCCTCTGGCTTTTTTTCAAAATTTATAGGACAATAACCTAAAAATGTTATATAATAAAGGCTCACGATTTTTCAAGTAATGGCCATAATCTTTCCTTTTCCATCAGATTAAATTCTAATAATCTTTTTATATACAGTGACTTTGCTGTGTTGGTTTTAGTCTTGTGCTTGTTTGGACAATCAGCATTCTCACATGAGCTCTGTAAATGAGTATTTTGTTCATCATAAGATGTATAACAAAACACCGTTAAACTTGGAGGAGCTATTATTTCTTAATGAATTGTTAAATTATCGACTTCTCTGTTGAGATAGCTCAAAGGATGCTAATTATAGCCATAGTTTTTGTGATTAATTGTGTGTGAGTAATTAAACTTATCACCCAAGCAGTTTACAAAGCCACTAAACTATTGTATAGTAAGGACTGTCAGCTTTTGATGGCGCTGAACAATTTAGTGGTGTATTGGTTTGTAAAGTCTTGATTTTATGATTCCTTAATTTCTTGAAAATGCATTATTTTAACTACAAAACTCTACCTAATCAGTTGTGGCATAGAGTTTTTCTTATCTCCTGCTGACTTTAGAAGAGATTAAGGAGGAATACTAATTTTTTTATACTTGTGTGCTTTCTTTCAGGCAAGGGTATACAGAGGATTATTATGGAAAAGGTGGATGGAGTGATTATTATTCAGGCTATTACCCAAACTCCTATGATTATGGAGGTAAGGTGTCAAAAAGAACTCTGACTTTTTTTTTTCCATAGAAAATTGCAGATTTAAACAATAATTTATGGGGAAGAGAAACCTTAAGATCAGAGAACTGTACTTTTCCACATTTATGCAATTGCTATCCTTTCTACAACCAGCAAGAATAAAATACTTGCTGAAAATTGATCTTAGAGCCCACTTCAGTTCTTAATACTTTGCCATCCGTCCTGGATGTTTTTTATTCAGTAGAAGTCATAAATAGAAAATAAAATAAGGGGATTTTCCTCACACCAGCCTTCAGTCTGCCTTTCCTTTGTGAAAACACATAATTGAAAGTGCACAGAATAATTGTGTTCCATGTGTTGCAAGGCTGCCTTTCACTGGGGTGTGTCCTTGGTGCGTGACCTGCAGGCAGACTTGGGAAGGGAATTTTAGGTGGGTGTAAACAGCAGTTGACTCATGACTGGATTTTGGTTTTGTCCATCATTATCTCAGGGCTCATTGAGACATTCTGGCGTTGAGAGTCTGGAGGTAATTGCTTGTGTAGTGCCTGGGAGGAGTTTAAGCAACACCTGTTCACATCCTGAGGTGTTTTGCATGACACTGCAGACTGATCACAGAAATTCTGTGGAGGTCATAACAAATATTAGGATTGAGTTTTAAGGACATTAGAAAAGTTCTGTCTGATGGTAAACACTGCCCCTTCATGAATAGCTAACTGTAACAACCACGTTTCTCTGAAAGATGTGAAATTAATTTTTTAAGGTTTTTTTAAAACTAAAAATGAGTGGCCATATTTATGTAGGTTTAAGTGGATTACTTCGGTTTTGCTCTCTGCTTTAGGAACAAACCAGCTTGTAATTAAAGACAAAAGAGTAGAAAAAGATTATAGGCAAAGACTTTCAATATCTGAACCATTTCTTTTTCTTTTGCAAAGATCCAAGTCGCTGGGAACGATACCCGTATGACCCCAGGTACAGAGATCCTAGAAGTTATGACCAGAGGTACTGGTATGATGCTGAGCACAACCCTTACCAGAAGAGAGAAGCGTATCCATATGGCAGCAGGTTTGTCCATTCAATCCATGTTCTCCCAGTGCTCTTTCCAGATCTGTGTCTGAGTGAAGGTGGAGAATCTGGTGTCGCTCTCTTCAGGGCTGAGTCCCACAGAGTCAAATGTGCCACCAGAAAATTAAGTTATGACAGTTTAAGTGTTCAGGCAAAGGCTGAGATTTTGCTTGTGCACTAACAGAAATATTAGTTTATTTGCTGAAGACGTGCCCCAAAGCCTTCAAAATTTATGAACTGTTATGATAGTTGTATGAGGCATCAGAATTTCAGGCTATTGTGCAACTTTATAACTAAAATTCTCTCAGTACTCTCTGTAACAGACTATTAAAGTACAGTGTTACAGTATTTCACAGATACATGTTGCTAGTTCTTTCTGTGGCTTTAACGTAGGTCATTGAGGAAAACGAGATGAGCTGTCACATCACTCTGAGAGAAGTGACTTGCTGTCAAACCAGTTGAACATTCTGTGGGTTTTAAGAACAGACTCCGAACACGGTGTTGGTCTTGATCTTGAATATTCTGGATGAGCTCCTTGAAGGAATGTCAGTTGGATTACTGTAACAACAACCTCCACGCAGGCAGTGATTCAAAAGCCCTCCTGAAGTGCCGTGCAGTTTTCCTGACGCTCCCCTCAGGGCCGTGGGTGGCTGTGTCCATCCTTACCTTTTCTTCTCTTCAGGAATGACCGCTACGAGGATAACTGGAGGTACGATCCCCGTTTCACCGGCAGTTTTGATGATGACTCGGAGCCCCACAGGGACCCTTACGGCGATGAGTTTGACCGGCGCAGTGTCCACAGCGAGCACTCCGGCCACAGCCTCCGCAGCTCCCGCAGCGTCCACAGCCACCAGAGCAGCTTCAGCTCTCGCTCCCAGCAAGTGAGTTCCAACTGGACACGTCGAGTTGGGGCTTTCTCTCTTGGGGGTGGGTGTGAAGCGTTAGAAATCAGGAAATATTTCTGGGGGTTAGCTCGGGGAAATGTGTATTTTTGAAAATTTTTGTAAGTTAAAGCTGTTTTGTAATATAGTTTTGAACTTAATATTTGTCACAGTTGTCAAGAGAACTTTAACCAAAATCAGCACTCAGCTGTGCAAGTTGCCACACACACAGAAATGGAAAATTTCCTCTACTGAATCCATTTGCTGTTTGTGAGAACTTTGCCTTCCCTGTGCTTGGCTGTAGTGGACAACGTGCCTGGCTTTGTGTCATGTCATTTTTCTCATCACAAGCATGACTCTGTTACTGAACATGGGATCTGTTAAAGGACTAACTCCATATTTGTATGATGTTATTTTGACTTTAAAAGCAAAAGCCAAATCTAACTGATTACTCATCCACTTACACCACAAGTACAGATACTTGGAAACCTCAGAGAATATTTGGCTAATTTTTGAGTGAAATGGATCATTTTACCTGTGGTTCATCATGTTTCTTGGAAGTTTAGGTGGTTTTCCAGTCTGAATTCCAATTAACTTAGTAATATTGGAAGTAGTACTGGAAATCATTTAGGCATTAATCTTTAGGCACCTGAAGTCATTTGTCAGGTTTACTCAGTTGAGATTTTTCTGTCTGTCACAGCAGAGGTGAACATTCATTCTGATCCATAGTTGTTGGTAACACAACTCATTCTACACTCTTATTTTTCACACAAGCACATAGAAATTCTGTTGTGAGAGAACTGAATGTATTTGGATACGAACAGATCAAATGATGGTACAAACACTGGGGGAGAACACAAAGGTAATTAATTGCCTGCTAGAGCCTGTTGCTGCAGCAGAGCCTGTGGTTCTCACAGCGTGCCTTTCTCCAGGGCAGTGATGCAGTAAGCCTGGCTTACAGGGAGCATTGAGAATGGAAGGAGGGAATGCTCACTGTCTGCAGTCCTGCTTGCAGTGTGGCTTGCTTTGTTTAACTCCATGCTCAGCTAACCCTCACTAATCTGATCTGTTTAGAGCCAGCTCTATAGGAGCAATCACGATCTAACGGGTAATGCCTATGAAACTCCTGCGCAGGCAGTGTCACTCCATGCAGATTATCCATATGGAGGATATGATCCCAGCTTTGATGGACAGCAGCCTTTTACAGACTATGGCTACCCAGCTGAAACGGGCTGGTCAGCTGTGGAACAAGGTATGGGCATGCTGGGGAAGGAGGAGGGAAGGCTCTGTGCTTGAGTGGTTCTCTATCACCAGTACTTTGGTATTTATAATGTGTGAGGTGGCTGGAGTGCCTTTCCTGTATTCAGTGAGCCTTTTAACAGGCAAAAAATGCTGTTTGACAATGTGTGTACATTGAACAAAGTTTTGTTTCCTTTGCAGTAAAAGGATAACTTGGTGCTTGAACCTGCTGTATCACAGGCCAGGAGTACTGGACAGTGTTTGCTATTAAGTACTGCAAACTTCCATTTGTAAATGTCTTTGTAGATAGATTTTTAAGTCCAGTGGTTTTTCTTCATGGGGAATGATTGAAGTTTAAGTTAAGCTTTTCTTACCTTTTTGTGTAAAACAAAACACTTCCTCTGGAAAAGCTTTTCCAAAGTATGTTGATGTCTGTGATTAGCTCTTTGAAGATGTGTTACATATTTGTGCAGAGATCACAGAAATGTGTCTGATACAAACAGTCAAAGCCCCTGCATTGAAAACAATAAGTGGATTTTAAAGTTCTATAGTCTAGTTTTGTTCTAGTTGTTGCAAATCTTCAAATTTGGGACTTTGGAACTATTTAGGTGTTTGGAACTATAATGGAACTGTTTAATTGTTTCTTAAAAAGTTCAGCCAAATTAAATGGTAGGGTGTTTTTCACTAGTACCGCAGGATTATTGAATTGGATAAATGCATCAGCAAGTTTACTTAGTTGCAAGACAGCTTACCTGTTCTTATTTTATCTTTTCTCCCCATTTCAGCACCTTTACGGCCCTCAACACCTGAGAAATTTTCAGTGCCTCATATCTGTGCCAGGTTTGGGCCTGGGGGCTTCTTAATAAAAGCACTGCCAAACCTGCCTTCTGAAGGCCAGCCAGCTCTGGTTGAAATACACAGCATGGAGGTAAAGTTTAAAAGGAAAATTGGGAGGTGGTGGAATACAGGCCTTTCTTTTGGAAGGAGAGTAGGGAACTATAGCTCCCTGAGTTCTCTTTTTTTATATGTCAGTGATGTATCTTTATATATTTATCTGTTTGGGCTGTAATCATCAGTAAAAAAGTAAATTTAAAAGTCCTTTTCATCTGAGAGATGACTGAGTCATGATCAGATCATCCAGCTCCTTATAATTTTGTTTAGGATGATGTAGAGAATAACTTGCATGTAAAGTAGATTTCATAATTTACCATCCTTGTGCAGGTTGCAAGTCACCCTTTGTATCCCTTTGTATTTTGTTTAAGAGCAATAGACTTGATTACAAAATGGTTTATGTTCAGGTCTGGGGGTTTTATTGTTAAAAAGCAAAATTCATAGTTATAATAATTTCTTATGGATTATGTTTGTGTTTTAGACTATGTTACAACATTCTCCAGAGCAAGAAGAAATGAGAGCCTTTCCTGGTCCTCTTGCTAAGTATGTTCTTACAGTTTTCAGAAATAACTTCCATGCATTCAGAATTCATTTCTTCATTGAACATTTCATTGCCTGTAAATTACAGGATTTAAACTGATTTTAAATATTTGTGGCTTTTCACCTGCTTAAATAATACATGTGCTTTAAATTTATTCCTCAGACTAACCACAAATAATGACCTGAATGTTTACATTTGTCTCATTAAAAACGTTTTTCTTATTTTTTTTTCAGGGATGACACCCATAAAGTGGATGTTATTAATTTTGCACAAAGTAAAGCTACACAGTGCTTTAAGAATGAAAATTTAATTGACAAAGAATCTGCAAGTCTGCTTTGGGACTTTATTGTACTGTTGTGCAGGCAGAATGGGGTATGTGTCACTGCTTGAGTTTTTATCTACCCTAAAGTATTTTATACAGATATATTTTATACACAAATAGTATTTGTGTAAAGGTCAGGAACATGTATATTGTCACTGATCCTGGAATAGGCCACAGACTGAAGGAACATGTGAGCTGGGTGCCTGTTCTCAGGTGTTCAGAGGTGCTGATGTTCACATATTATTGTTGAAGTGCCAAATAAAAGCAGTGTTGAAAACCAGATTTTTTAATTTTGGTTTTCTCTCTACACCTACAGACTGTTGTGGGAACAGACCTGGCCGAACTTCTGCTCCGAGATCATAAAACAGTGTGGCTTCCTGGGAAGTCCCCTAATGAGGCAAATTTGATTGATTTCACTAATGAAGCTTTGGAACAAGTGGAAGAGGAATCTGGTGAAGCCCAGCTCTCGTTTCTCACTGATAACCTGCTAACCACAGTTGACAGTTTTGAGAAGGAGACCGAGCGGTTCAGGGAGTTGCTGCTTTATGGCCGTAAGAAGGTGGGTGCTTTTGCTTATTTTTGCAACTTTTGTAGTGCATATAATATTTCATGGCACTGCACTACACTGATGCAGAAAATGTCATACTCTACAGTTTATAATCTAAAGCAAAGTTATACTCATGTGTTAGCTTTTATCTAAACAAACATATTTTAGTTTGATCACAAAGGACTGCTATGAAACTGGTTGTGTGAGTAATACGTGAAGCTATTCCCAGGAAGCTAATTTCTGTATTGATTAGGATGCCTTGGAGTCTGCCATGAAGCATGGTTTGTGGGGTCATGCTCTGCTACTTGCCAGCAAAATGGACAGCAGGACACATGCAAGAGTGATGACCAGGTACTGGTTTGCTTGTTGATTAGTAAAATTCGACTACCTGTTCTGCTGAGATACAAACTTGGTGCTCAGAAATCTTAATGTCAAAATCATGAGTTATCCATTGTAGTTCATGCAAGAATTATGCTTTAATTTTACCTATGTATTCGTTTGACATCTGTTACTTTTTGTTTTGGGGCCTTCTGGCTCTAAACTTAAACCTGAGAAGTTGTTCTCTGCCACCTGTTCCATGTAAGGGGTATTAGAGCAGTGTCATCTGTGGCCTTGCTTGAAGGGTGCTTGGAAAAAACTGCAAAAACCCAGCTGCCAGTTTTGTTAAAGCCAAGTAACCCCGTGGTACCTTCAGAAGTAGATGTTTTCCTGCATGTTTTGTCTGTAGACAGAAAAACTTTCAGCTTCCTGAGCTTGTGAAATTGTGTACTAGGTCCTGTCAGCTGGCCTGGGGAGAATCCAGAGGTTTTTCCTAGCTTGGACTGACTGATGTTAGAGTGACAGGCCCAGTCCACCAGTCATGTTTTGCCTTTGAACATGACCCACTGGGCAATTTCCTCTTCAGTGTAGTATTTTCACACAGCACTTCCTTCTCTTGAGCTAGCTTAGATTAATTGCCACTGAGAGCTGAAGGACATTTTAGCTGCTTACCCCCGTGTTTGTGTTTTGTTTTTCTCTGTAATGTCTGTGCAGATTTGCCAACAGTCTCCCAATTAATGACCCTCTGCAGACTGTTTACCAGCTCATGTCCGGAAGGATGCCAGCTGCATCCACGGTAAGATTCAAGTGGGAGCTCCAGAGAGGGGTGTAGTTCCCAACAGAAATCTTCCCATCATTTCCTAGAATGTCAGATAAGTTGTTTTGGTCCTTTTTAGGCTGAAACACTTACCTATGCAGAGCTCCAGTCACTGATTTGACTTAAGTAATTCTTCTCATTTTAGTGCTGTGGAGATGAGAAATGGGGAGACTGGAGGCCTCACCTAGCAATGGTGTTATCCAACCTGACCAATAACGTGGACTTGGAATCCAGGACCATTGCTACCATGGGAGACACTCTTGGTAACTCTTGGGGAATGAACAGGGTGGTGACTGAAGGAAAAGCTTTCTGAAAACTTTGGTTGCTCAGCTTCTGCTTTGAAAACAAGCAATTGCTGTGTAAAATACAAAGTGGAACAGTTTTCTATGGGTTTGTCTCTGTTGTGAAGGCATTTGAATGCAAAGCCAAACAACACAGGTCACTGAGTGTGCCACTGAAATATCCTGAGTTGTGTCATTTCTTTTCTCTGCAGCTTCTAAAGGCCTGCTGGATGCTGCTCATTTTTGTTACCTTATGGCCCAAGTTGGGTTTGGAGTTTACACAAGGAAGACAACGAAGCTTGTCCTAATTGGATCAAATCACAGGTTTGGCTTTCCATTTTTTTATATCACAACTTTTTCTATGCAAAAATGAAAGTTTGAGAGACTGAATTGCACTGCTCCCCTTATCCTCACAAACCACAGCTGGTCTTGAGATAACTATTTGGTGTCCTGTCCTGTGGAAGTTGTTGATATTTTCTGTCTAACAGAGCTGTGTCTGACTTCAGTTGACAGATCTGTGTTTATTGCCAGCATATATAAACTCAAATAATATTTTTCCTCTCCCATTCCCAAACAGCTTGCCATTTTTAAAGTTTGCCACCAATGAAGCCATTCAAAGAACAGAAGCCTATGAATATGCACAGTCACTAGGAAGTCAGCCTGGCTGCTTGCCCAATTTCCAGGTGAAGAACTGCTTGTTTTGGTTTGGTTTTGTCAGATTTCATGCTTTTAATCTCTCATGTGCTGTAAGCCAGCATGGCAAGTATTTTATCTGTTATAACGTGAAAAATTCATGGATAGTAATGCTATATAGCTGTTCTTCTGTTGTCACATTGCATTTTCACTTTTTTCACCTCTACATCCTGAACTTCTGAATGTTAAATTTTGTTATTGTAATTCTATATTCCAAAAGAAAATGAAAAATCCAGCAGAATTTGCTGGCAGTAGCTGTAGACAAATAGACAACTTCCATTGGATGCATTAGGGGAAGAGGAGAATTGAATGCTTTTTCCTTAAATTTTCGATGTGATGATGGAATATATGAGCTTTCAGCTGAAATGCTAACCTACCTTTTATTTGTTACTTCCCAGAGTGTTCTGATCACTTGGTTTACTCCTCCTGCTTGCTTCCCCCAGGTTTTCAAATTCATCTATGCCTGTCGACTGGCTGAAATGGGACTTGCTGCCCAGGCTTTCCATTATTGTGAAGTGATTTCCAGAACTGTCCTTAAAGATCCACATTACTATTCCCCTGTACTGATTGGCCAGCTAATCCAGGTAACATGAGGAGGAATTAGGTGTTGGTGGCTTGATACTGTAGGTGGGGAGCTGTGGCTGAAGTTGCTGGTGAACTCACACTTGGCAATGCTTCCTTTCCTTAGATGTCGTCCCAGCTGCGCCTGTTTGACCCACAGATAAAAGAAAAACCAGAACAGGAATCTTTTATTGAACCTTCCTGGTTAGTAACACTTCGCCATGTGGATGGACAGATCAAGGTACAGTGTGTGCTTTTCAGTATGAATTCTTCCCTTTAAAGGATTTGTGTAAATCCAGTTTTTACAGTGGTTTTTTTTTATAATGCTAATCACAGAAACATAACAAGTGACCTTTTATATTCATGTCTTAAAGTGCAAATGCTGTGATGTAAACCAAGTGAATTTACCACATTTTAGTGACCTGAGATTCAGTACAGAATAGTTAAAGTTACGTTATATGAGACAGGCTTTTCTTAATGCCATAATGCAAGAAGAATTGCAAGACTCATTAAGTTGCAGTGACTACTGCTGTAAGCAGGGATCTGCTTGCCATAAAAATAAGTTGTTTGTGGATTAGTGTTGCTGGATTGGAACAGAGTGGAAATAGTTATCATTTATTTAAAGAGATCTGTTAGAAATTTGAACCCTGAACTAATTAACTGTTTCAATTTAAAAACAAACCCTTTAAATTATTTGGTTGAACTTGGCTTATAAATGGCTGATAACTCATTTGTTTGACTGAACACTAAAAAACACTGTGTGCTGTTTTCAGACCTAAGATTTCCTTTGCTCTGTGTTCCCTTGGTTATGAACTGAATGTGTGGTTAATAATCTGTCCCTTTTGTGTGCAGGAGGGTGCAATAGCCTATAACACGGACAGATCCACTCCCCCACCCTATGAGTGCAGCACTCCCAGCTCTGAACTGGACCATGCCAGTCAGTGTGATGGGGGAGGTGGCCGTGACGTGGGTCCTGGGGCTGAAAATGCCTTGTTGGCATCCCTGTTACCCAATATGGCTCAACAGATGCAGAGTGTGCAGCTGATGCCTTCAGGTTGGTGTTTCATATCCTTTGTGACAGAGAGAAGACAAAGGTTTTGGGTTTCTGATCTAAGAAACCACTTAAGAGGCTGGTTGGACAGTGAGATTTCACTTCTGCATTGTATCATTCATAGGCTAAAAGGTTCACACCGGAATTTCTGTTTAATTATAATTCTTAATTTTGCTTTTTTTCATGCTGCAGTACCTCAGGCTGTCCTGGATGGCTCAGCTGCCATGATTCCTCCTGGTGACCAGGAAGCTGTCCGGAGTGTCCCCTTCTATCCAGTGGCTCCTCAGCCTCTGGGCCCAGGACCTGGCTTTGCACCCCAAGGATTCTCAAATCCCTATGGAACTGAACCATCCCCACTATATTTAGGGTCAACACTACCCCCAGGAGGGCCACCACAAGAAATTGAACCACGGCCAGAAGAGCAGACAAACCTGGAAACAGGTCTGGAACCTTAGGAAACAGCTTTCCTTCCTTATAGAGGGAGTGAAGTGTTTTGGGGAATAATTCAAAATATCTCAATATTTAGAAAATAGTAAGTCAGGTTTTGGGTAATGAAATTTAAAACCACAATGTAATGTATAGAAACATCTGTGGAAAGTTGTGGTATTCATCCTGCTTATTTGGCTTACTTGAAAGCAAGGTCAGACTCAGCAGATCATGACTTAGACCCCGACAGATAATCCCTGAGTGCACTGGGATTGGCAGTTCTGTTTCCAAGGTCTGTGGTTGGAGCCTCAGGAATTTCTGCCTCTGGACACGAGCTTCTAGGATCCTGATAAGTTTTCATTCTGTGACAGCAGAGCCTGACACATGTGGAGGGAGAGCTGGGTTTGAGATGTGAAGAGCCTTTATCTGCTCCGTGCTGATGGTTGCATCCCTCAGCCTGCTCTGGCCTGTGTTTAGAACAAACACAAACCCATGCAGGGGGGGAAAAAATCACAGCAATTGCAGCTCACATTTTTTAAAAGACCAGGTTCTCTCTAGCACAAAACTCATAACTAGTGAAAACTTTTGCCTTAAAAGTATTGTGGAGCTTGGGGACTTCTGGGTTTGTTGTTATTTTGTTGTTGTGTCCCCACTAACATAATCTAATTTTTTTCTTAAGGAATGCAGAGAATTGCCCCGGAGTCTCCTTCACAAAACTCCTTCCCAGAACAGAGAGAGGAGGATTTCTATGGCAGAATGGCTAACATGGTATTGTTATTTCATACATGTCTTCAGCAAGTGGCAGCTGCACTGCGGCACAGTGCAAACACAAGAGGATTTGGGAGTCTGTGTTACTCTTCAGCAACACTTGAAGCTTAGTTTTTGAAAGTCCCCAAATAACCTGATTAAATGTCTTTAATTGTGTGGAAAATCTTGATAAAATGTTAATGTTGTGCTAAATATTTAGTTGCTTGTTTATTATGCACATATGTCCTGGCTTTCTATCTAACCAGGCACCAGGACAAAGCTCCATCTTTAGGCTTATTTTTAATGAATTTTTAGACCTCTTCTTCAAAGAAGGAATATTTTTTAGCAAGATGAAGTGTGCTCCATCCCTCCAGCAGTGACAACTTTGTGCTTTGCTGTACCTTTGTAACACAGGGCTACGGGCGAAGGTCCCGAACAACCTCAGAGTCCTCTGCTCATTCCGTGGGACGAGAGAGATCCAACTCTGCAGCCAAACAACCCTCTCCTCCTCCCTCTGCTCCTGCAGGGAAAGAGACTAAAAAAGAAACCAAGAAGGAGGCAGCACCTAGAAAGGTAAATCTTTACAGAAAGGTAGCTACAGCTGGAGGAGATCGTTAGCAAATGTGGGAACCCCTGGTCCAGGGTACTGACTTAAGAGGTCCTGACTAAACTGTTCATAGGTGCAGCTCTGGGCTCAGAGTTGAAGTCCCTAACAGAAAATGTGTTGTTGCATGAATGTTTCTTTTAACTTGCCTGTAAAGACAGTGGTGAAAGCATTAACTGAGTGGATGAATTTCTTTTCAGACTGGTGCAACCTGGTTTCGCTGGCTGATGGGAAAAGGAAAGAATGAGGCTCACCTGCCAGATGACAAGAACAAATCAGTAAGGCCCCAAAATCACAAAAACCTTTGTCCACTTGAATTTGTTCCTAATGTTCTCCTGGATGACAGATTAACATTGTTTTGATAAGTAAACAAATTCTTTTACAACTCTGAAGATTATGTTTATTTCACAACTGGCTTTTTAAAAAAAATAGTTAGAGCTATTTCTAATCTTTTTTAACTGCTCGCTTTGAACTTTTTATTTCTGTCTGTCATTTTTCTTGTAGATTGTTTGGGATGAGCAGAAACAACGCTGGGTTAATCTGGATGAACCAGAGGAAGAGGTAAAAAATCTGAGTCCTTATGATTTCTCTTAAGTGGAAAACAAAAATCTGTACTGGCACACAATTTTCTTCAATCTGTTACTGGTTTTAACAGCTGAATTTGGATTAAAATGTGCAACATCAGTCAACGATGTGATTGGAATTTTTTGTTCTCCTTGCAGAGTAAACCTCCACCACCACCTCCAACAGGATTTCCTAAAGCTCCTCAGGCTGCTCCCCCTGGGCCTGGAGGCCCACCTGGTGCCTCTGTCAACGTGTTCTCCAGGAGAGCAGGTAACAACCTGAGGTGTAGGAGATTTCAGACTTTCTCCTGCATAAAATGGGAAGGCAGAAGTCTTGATGTTTCCAGAGCTGTTTGGGAAGAGTTGGCAACTCAGTGGAGCTGTGGCTATTGTTGGCTTTGGTTGTGCCCAGCTCCTGCTCTCTGCCTGCTGTATCATGACTTGGGTGTTACTGGTTGTACCCCTGGAGTGTTATTTTCTGATTCTGAAAGATGCTTTAACCAGCAGACTGTTGGCAGTAGACACAGGCACGACAAACACAAGGCTTATTTCTGTTATTTCTGCATTTTTCTGTGCTAGCTGGGAGCAGAGCCCGTTATGTGGATGTCCTGAATCCAGGTGGAACCAAGACAAGCGGTGCCCTTCCTGCACCATCAGACCTGTTTGCCCCCTTGGCACCAATGCCCATCCCTGCCAATGTGTTTGTTCCAAACTCAGGTGTGTCATGAGCGAATACAATTGTTTTTATGGCCGTTTATGGTTATGGTGTCTTTGGCTAAATCCTGTTTCCTGTGTAGTTCCAGGGGAATCCCAGCCAATGGAAGGGAGTGGAGCAGCAGAGCACACACAAGCTGCAAACCAAACCAACACAGACCCCGCTGCAGCTGTGGAAGCAGAGGTGGGTCAGAAAGAATGTCTTGTAAATACAGCTCAAACTTCTGATTCAAAACCCCCCATAACTGCGAGTAGTAGTTTCACAGCCACAGTTGTTGTTGTTTTAGGGATTGTGGTTTAAGGTTTTACTTAAAGACTGGAGAAGGGAAATGGAAGTAAAAATGGAAGTGGGAAGTTGTATTTCCTATTTTGGCAGGGCTGCAGGTTCCATGGATGCAGTATGTGCCAGGAAAGGGACCAAGAACATGGGAAGAGCCTTACACTGCAGGTTACACCTGCTGGCTGTGTTGTAACATTGTTCTGCTTCAGTGGGATCTCTTAACAGAAATGTGAAATAGCCTCATGGTAATGATGATAAACAGAATTGCCTTGTTTTTCTTTAGTACTTAAACCCTGCAGCCCTTCCTCCTGGATCTGGACTTCCTCCTCCTAACCTTGATGGCTCCCAATCAGGCGAGGTAAGGCTTGATGCAAAGTATTTAGTTAATGACTTTTACAGTATATTTTAACCATTAATTGTAGTGGTCTGACAATGGGCCTTACAAAACAAGAAGTAACTGATTCAGTTGCTGATGAGTAGCCAAGATGGGATTCGACTGCCTCCAGAATTGTACAGAAAAGACTTCTAAGTCCATATAAGTTCAACCTCCATGTCCTACATTCTGTGATCTCCTTTTCCTATATAAGTACTTTTACAAGCCTTTGTCAGAGTAGCAGTTTGAGGGTCTCTTCTTGCCTCCGTGCATGCATGTAATTTCACTAATATGAAGTGCAAGACACAAGGAGAATAGATTGCTGTGTGCCAGGCAGAGTAACGTTACCTTTGTTCCTACTAAATGTTTTCTATATCTACATAATTTTGTGCTTTAAGAAGTCCTTTTGATTTAAACTAACTTCTGGCTTTACGTTTTGTTTCTATTTTTGTTTTTTTTAACTTGAAGTTGGTTTAACCTTTGGCAGTGAGACTTTTACAATTAAATAAAACAACTGAAAGCTTGGGGCAGTGACATGCATGACGACTTTTTTTATTTGTGTTTTTTTGTATTTGTGTGTTCTTGCTGTTTTGTAGCTTTCGCGCTCTAGTTCAATGAGTTCATTATCACGTGAAGTAAGCCAGCATTTTAATCAGGTACATGTGGCTGGCCATTCTCATTTATGTTAACTTATTTACTTTCCCCCCTCCACCTCTTTATTTTGCATTTGCTCAAATACTAATGCTACTTTTAGTCATTTCCCCCTCATTTCACAGAAATGTCATTAAAAGTAGATCATGATGTAGTGTTCCTTTTTGCACTCAAACAGGGTCTTCAGTTTTCTGTATTTATGAGAGTGCATGTAATCCAGGCATGCTTTTTATTTGTGTTCCTAAGAGATTCACATAATTTCATCATCTTTTTTCTGGGATATTAAAGAAATCAGTTGATTTCAAACAAAGAAACCAAAAATCCTCAAACAAACGTCCTAAAAAGATTCACACAAGCAAAACTTTGTCATTCTGCTGCTGCCAGTCTCAAATTGGTAATAAACCATCTGCAAAAGTCCCTGTAGGAATTAAAGGAATGCTTCATCTCTACTGGAAGTTCCAGAGCTGTGGGGTCACGATAAAGGGGTGACACAAACCTTTCTGATATTTCTTAGTAAAGCAAAACCTGACATAAAATGTTTATTTTGGGGCAAGTCCTGAGGTGTACTAACAAAGGCAGAAGGTACTAATGCAGTGAAGTTGCACTGGTGTCTTGTGTTGGTTTTGCATGCTTTGGATCTTCAGAGCTATTTGCAGTTTCTGCATGTGGCATTGTTTGGCCAATTCCTACATTAAGCAAGTAATAGTCTAGATCTGGATGCAAACTGTGCCAGCACTCTGCAGATGTTACAGTAGGCTGCGCTGTCCATGTTGTTGGCATTACTCCTGTGAATATTTGCTCTGTAGAACTGAGCAAACCACGTTAGAGAGGCAGTGGAGCTCTGCCCTTGTCTAATTTCAGTGTTCTCTCTTCCCAGCCTGCCAGTGTTCCACCCTCGGGGGCACCTTCAGCAGGAGCAGTACCGTTCTACAACCCCTCTCAATTTGCACAAGTGAGTGCAGGCCTCACCTTTGCTTTTCCTTACCTTTATTATCCAGCGCTGCCCTGAGAATCTGTGGCTGCCACGTCCCTGGAAGTGTCCAAGGCCAGGTTGGATGGGGTTTGGAGCAACCTGGGCTAGTGGAAGGTGTCCCTGCCCATGGCAGGGGTGGGACTAGGTGTACTTTAAAGTCCCTTCTGACCCAAACCAGTCTGTGATTCCATACTGTGAACAAAACATTATTTTGTGCTTTACCAGCTTAATCTGAATTGTTCCATGTAAAGTATTACACTTGCACAAAGACCAGTCTGGCACCTGTTTAATTTAACAGGTTTCCATTCAAAACTTTATTCCCAATTTTTTGTATTTTGTCTCCAGCATAATACTTTTACGGAACAGATTTTTAATTCCTGTTCTTTTTTCAGTCTCCTGCAGCCACTGGAAGTTCAAGACTGGGAAGAATTGGACAGAGGAAGTATCCAACGTTGAAGTAGAATACAATGGCTTTGTATTTGGAATCCTCACTCATGTTCTGAGTATGCAAAGAACTATTCAGCCTTATGGCATGTGGTATCAGCTGCAGTTGACAGGACAGAAATTTAATGATGGGTGATTTTTTTCATGGGTCTCCCTGCTTGCACCTCATCTACGCAAACCATTACCAAACATGAAATATATGTAACTTTTCCTTTTCAGAACCTGGCTAGAAATAGCTTTGCTGTGAAAAAGAATAGACACAAGAGAGGAAATAGTTGCTGTCTGTTACAAAACCTATTTCTAAATTGCATAGGCAATTTATTCCTTAAGTTTATTTTAAACCTCACTAGCGTGACCTTCCAAGACATAGTTTCAGGGATTCCTTAATTTCTGAAGGATGCTCCCCTCCCAGTGGGGGAAAAAAAACATGTCCACATTGTAACATAACACTGTGGCCTTAAGAGGACCATGCACAGTTGTGATGCTTGCAGCCAGGCCCTGGTTTGTCACGTGTGGAACTGGAGATATTCACCTGGGAGGTGCCTCGTGCTGGTTGGTTTTTTTTTTTTTTTATTTTTGGGAGGGGGGAGAGGGCCACAGCTCATCCAAATAAATCGACCTATATTGAATGAAAACTGTGACTGTAATCTAATACTAATTTGATTTGGATCTCTCCTAGTCTGTATGTAGTTTGTGGTTTAGACTACTTGTAAAGCCAAGTGTATAGTGGGAAGGAGCTCTGTATCATAGCCAATGCTGTGCTCTTGACGAGTGAGTGTTTGTTTAAGTGCAATATGGTTACTTGCTTTCTCTCAAACTGCTGGCACTGTGCAACTGGTGGGTAACAGCTTGAAAGTTGTTTATTTTTTTCCTTTTGGAGTGCCAGAATCAGTGTAATAATCCGTTCTTGAATCTCCATTACTAAAATAACCAAGGTCTTAAATAGCTAACAGCTAAATTTCAGACATACTAAAAGTAGATGGATTAGACCTCTACAGATGGACTTTAAAATTTTTAGGTTTAATATAGGAAATCTTGAAAACCATGATATGCAGCATTTATATTCACTGAAGAATCTGAATTATCTGCAAAGAGAGAAATAAACTTTAAATATTTATTAAATCATTAGGCCATATTTTATTTAGAACTTGCCACCAAACTGTTTGATTTTACTTGAATTTCTGCCCAGGAGTAGAAGTAACACGAATGTGAAATTGCCAGTATTTGTCCCCAATTTTTTTTTTTTCTTTTCCTGAATAACACCACTTTTTTAAGATCGTGATAGCCTTATGTATGTCCCAAAAGGTTTGTATGCAGCCCAAGTAAAACACTATTTGGGGGAATTAGAAACCTTTGTGTGCTGGTCCATACTCAATTCCAAATGTGGGCAGCAGCAGTCATTGTGGTTTACTTTTCTATAATTGAAACCTAATCAGACACTTGGCTTTCCTCTAGTCTAGCCAGGCTGCTGATTATTTTCTCCTTTCAGTAGAGACTGCCAAACAACTTCATTCAAGGAGGCTCCCTCTGAGCTGGGAGCTGGCTGTCTTTCCTAAGTGTAAGATTTGACACTGTAAATTCTTAAATAAAATATTTTGCGCTCTGGAGCACTTTCACATTTTACTTTCTTCTTGTGGTTATTGCTTTAGTGAGCTGGATGGAGGAACCTCTCCTGTTTGCCTGGGAATGATCCGTGTGAGGAAAGGCAGCCTTGAGTGTGTGGTGTTGGAACTGGCTTGTGCATCAGATCAGTTGAGGTGGGATATTGGGAAAAAACCCTTCCCTGGAAGGATGGTGGCACAGGTTGCCCAGAGAAGCTGTGGTTTCCCCATCCCTGGAAGTGTCCAAGGCCAGGTTGGAAGAACTTGAAGCAATCTGGCCTCGTGGAAGTTGTCCCTGCCCATGGCAGGGGGTGACACGGGGTTGGGCTTTACAGTCCCTTCCAAACCAAACCGTCCGTGATTTTATGCTCAGTGTCTTGAAATGTTCAAAATTGAAGCTTTAGGCTTAACATAGGCAACTTTAAAATTTTTCTTTAATGTAAAACGTTTCCTTTACACTGCTTGCTTAGTTAAACGCCGCCTCCATCCCGTACCGCCCCAGCCGCCGCTTTCCACCACCGGTGATTTATCGCTGCCGCCAGGGCGGGCGCCCCGCGCTCCTCCGGCCGCCGGGGGGCGCTGCCGGCGGGGCGGGCCCGGCCCAGCGCT